>ML788967.1:653387-664605 GCA_009831015.1 Picea engelmannii
AGTGTATATGTACAAGAAATGCATGTGTAGCTAGTACATACAAGTCTCGTGCATGTACTAATAATAAAAAACTATCATCCTTTAGTAATTTATGTATGCATCCAATCCAATCAACAAGACTAGTCTTTTATAAAAGACAACAACAAATCAATTGTTGTAGAAATCCTTTAATTACAATTACCTGATTCAATAATTTTATTTAGACAACTGTGGTTTAGTTACGAAATTATGAATATTCATATATACACATTTTTTTTTAAAAGGGAAAACATTAAATTCCACCATAAGACAAATCTCCATACTTTCTCAACTATTTCTACTCATCCTTCCTCCCTAACTTACTTCCATCTCCATTCCTATCCTTCCTCTACTGGACTATCTTGGAGCGTCAACTATATTGACCTAACTCCAAATAGAACCCATAAGCAGAAGTGTCGCTATCTCGACCAAGCTTCCCCAACAGACAACTGACAGTCATCATCACACGTATTGGGGAGCGTGAGCTAACACCGCCCTCCCATGACTTCAGGTTTCAGAGGATACACAGTGGGAAATGCCTCCACCCCTCCTAATCATAACTAGAGTACACACCCTACAATGGAATATATAGTGGCACCATGTTGCTGAGGGTTTTGTCATCGTTTATTCGGTTTTGGGTAGTGTCATCACCTGAAATCCTGCACTGGTCCACATATCATAGCAATGCATCCAAACCAATATAATTTCACATGCAATATTCATACCATAATGTTTCTTGGCTAGTGGTCATGATATCCACTTTCATCATCATTACGTTGGCTATTTCATAGCCCATAACCTACAGATTATTCTGTAACACAAAATCATACATTTCTATGCATTATTGACGCAACCCTCCTCAACCCACGGGTCAGAAGGTTACGTACACAGGATCTTTCCCCTCGCAATGGCCCGAAGAGCTCTCGAAAATGGCTCCTCTATTTCCCTTTCGAGAAATCTGCACCCACAATTAACTCTGAGAAATTCCCCCTTGTACTTCGAGAGATTGGACTTTGCACTTCCGCGAATCCGGTGGTCAAGCGTCTTATCTCTCAACCTCCAAAACCCGAAGATAGTCAACGCTGACCCTTTCTCTCCCTGTTTCGGATTTCTCCTTATCACGATTTCGACGGTTGCGATATCGAGCGACTCGTTCCCTTGATTCCCGAAACCCGATTTATTGAACCTCCGATACGCTTGCAAGCTTTGACCTTTCAATGGCCTTCCACTCCGTCGGGACTTCGGACTTCACGATATTGCAAATCCTAATGCAAAGAATTCGGGTCTTTACCCCACGAAACCCCGAAATGGTCAACGGAATTTGACTTCCATATCGATAGTGCACCACCTATCCACCTTTCGATTCTGTGGCCCATACAATCTTTTTTTCCCTTCAGGACTTCGCATTTCATGATTTCACGAGTCTTGTTGCCAAAATTTCGGGACTTCCACTCGCGAAAACCCAAAATAAAACTCAAAATAGAAGTTTACGGGTAAATCCAACGACTCCTGTGGCTTGGATCTACTGTTCTAATTCTCTTGAGCTTAAACCTGTCAGAAACACTTGCCGTAACTCCTCTTCTCCTCCGCGAGATCTAACGATTCATGGGACTTCGTGAATTCTACTCAGAGAATTTCGACCATCTGTCTTTCCTCTGAGAACCTCTGCACAAACTAAACAAGGTATCTCTCTCCGCAGAACTTGTCCTCCTGCGGTCCCACGTCACTACGCCTTCATTCATATTTTCAAAGTACCTTGGCCTCTTGCCTTCCTTCGACCCCTTCGAAGGTTCAAATCCTTCTGAGATTTCTCACGACTTCAAGTCTTATAGAAAACTCCTGCTCACACTCCTTGCGACAGACCTTCAAACACTTCCAAGTACTGAACTCTTTTGACTCTGTGCACACCTGCAGCAGTAGTCTCTCAATGCTTTGCTCAGGTCCGCAACTCTGAGACTTTACTCGGCCTGTGCACTCCTTGCACGGCTCTAGTTCCTGACTACACTTCTGAGGGAATGCGAACAAAATCTATCTAGTCTGAGATTTCAGAGACAAACCTCTGAACCCTTTGTCAACGCACTCCTTGCGGACAATTCAACTGTACTCCTTGCAGGAACTCTTGCTCAGATAGAGAAACAATTGAAACTCATTCCTTTTCCCTTTCCTCTCAGATTTCAAAAATTCAACAAGAAATCATTCATACACAGTATAAAAGCAAATGTACAGCATAAAGAGTAAAATAACCATGAGCATAACAATTAGCATACATACACGAAGAACCAACACAACGCCATGAATTTGAATCAAAGTTCTTTTCTTATTAATTCAAATCTTTGTACATGGGTGTCTTCAAATTTCAGTCCTCCCTTCTCATCTCTGTATGCTCTTCACGCTCTCAATTGGCATAATCTCATGCTTCTCATGCCAATGTTACAATACACAATGAGGGTGTCTATATCCTGTTTCCCTCTTGCACTCTAAAACTGTCTAATCTAACATTCAATTCTATCTACTTGCATTAACTACTATAAATTCCTTCTACCTACTAAGGACGAGAGCGGATCACTCAAGGTCCGTTAACATTTTACATGTGTGCTCCTTCTTAATTATCTCATTTAAGATTGGTGCATTAACTTCAAGATGATTTCAAAATTTGTGTTGGGCGCTTGTCCAACTGTCTTTTGCCTCCGCGCTGGCTCGCTTTAGATACTCCTGCATCATACTCCCTCACTTGAAAATTTTCATGGGCTCCTGTCCATGAGCTCACGCACTGTCTGTCCATGCCTCTGGATCTCCGCTTCATTCTCCCAGCTGGCATCTTCAATTGTATGGTCCTTCCATTTGACCAAATATTCAAAGTATTGCTTCTGCCTGGTCTTCTTGCTAACCCTTTTTTCCAGTATGTGCTCCATCTATGACTTCTCTACAACTGGCATCTGTTTTTTCCACTAGATCATTGGATGTTTATTCCCTGCTTCTGCTTCCCCAACGTTATATGGGTACAAATCTGAGATATTGAATATCAGAGAAATTCCAATCCCATCGGGTAATTCAATCTTGTAAGCATTTGCCCCAAATTTCTTCAAGACTTTGCATGGTCCGATTTTCTTCATATTCAGTTTATTATATGTTCCTCTCGGGAACTTTTCCTTTCTCAAATGTGCCAGAATAAGATCACCAACCTAAAATTGAAGTTGTCTCCTGTGTTGATCTGCTCCGCGCTTATATTTCTGGCTAGAATTCTGCAATCGCTCCTTCACCTGGCTGTGAAGTTCCTTCATCACTTCTGCGAAATCTTCTGCACTAGCGCTCCTAGTCGTAGTCTGTTCTGAATCTCTCAATTCAGAAATTTCTCTTGGCTGCATGCCATAGACAATCTGAAATGGACTCTTCCCTGTGCTTCTGTTAACTAAGTCGTTATAAGCAAATTCCACCTGTGGTAATATGTTGTCCCACTGGCTGTGGTGCTCTGTCACCAAGCTTCTCAGCAAGTCTCCCAGACTCCTTTTCACCACTTCTGTTTGTCCATTCGTATGAGGATGATAAGCTGAACTAAATGACAAGTTAGTTCCCATCTTCTTCCATAAGGTTCTCCAAAAGTGCCCTATGAACTTAGTGTCTCGATCTGAAACTATGCTCCTTGGTAAGCCGTGAAGTTGAATGACTTCTTTGAAAAACAGATTCGCAATGTGAGTTGCGTCACTGGTTTTCTGACATGGAATGAAGTGTGCCATCTTGGAAAACCTATCCACCACCACAAAGATTGAGTCAAATCCTCTTTGTGTTCTTGGCAACCCCAATATGAAATCCATGCTGATTGCATCCCACGGCCTCTCAGGTATGGGAAATGGTTGATAAAATCCTACATTCTGTCTCTTTCCTTTCAAATGCTGGTAAATTCTGCATCTGTCCACAAATATCTTGACATCTGCTCTCATTCCCGACCAAAAATATGACTCATTCAACTTTGCGAACATCTTGTCATGACCAAAGTGTCTTGCCAATTCTCCACTGTGTTTCTCCTTCAACAAATTTTCCCTCATTGAGCATTTCAGAATACACAGCTGATTACCTTTAAACAGTAATCCTTCCTAGATCATGTATTCTGCCCATTGGCTTCTATCTCTGAGAATTGGATTCTCAGCTGCTTCATACGCCTCCTTAAAATCTGGATCATCTCCATACATATCCCTGAGATCATCAAAACCCAATGTTTTGACTCTGAACTTCTGCAATAGAAAACACTTCATGCTCAAAGCATCAGGAACTTTGTTAGCAGTACCAGAAATATGCTTAGTCACAAAAGTAAAGTTCTGCATATATTCAACCCATTTAACATGTCTTTGATTCAACTTTTCCCATTGAGTCACAAATTGCAGTGCATGATTGTCACTGCATAAGACAAACTCCTTCGAGATCAAGTAATGCCTCCATTTTTTCAATGCCTGAATGATAGCATAAAAATCCTTGTCATAAGTGGAGTATTTCACTTTCGCTTCATTCAACTTCTCGCTGAAGTACACTATCGGCCTGTCTTCTTGACTCAAAACTGCCCCTATTGCAAATCCACTTGCATCGCACTTCACTTGAAATGTCTTCTTGAAATCCGGCAACACCAGAATTGGTTGTTCCGTGATCTTCCTCTTCAACATATTAAAACTCTTCTCAGCCTCTTCTGTCCAGTGAAAAGACTTATGTCTTTTCTTCACTGTGTCCATCATTGATGCACTAATTCCACTGAAATTTGTGATGAACTTTCAGTAGAAACTAGCCAATCCGTGAAAACTTCTCACCTCAAAAATATTCTTCGGTGATGGCCAATTCTTAATTACCTCCACCTTATCTGGATCCATCCTCAACTCATCTGCAGAAATAACAAACCCCAAATAAATGAGCTCTGTATTCATGAATGAGGATTTCTTCATGTTTATCAACAACTTCTCCTGTTGTAGCCTCTGCATCACTGTAGCCAAATGTTTCAGATGCTCTGCCACTGTTTTACTAAAAATCAGTATGTCATCTAAATACACAATGACAAATTTTCCGATGAACTCCCTTAGGACTTCATTCATCAACCTCATGAAGGTACTTGGTGCGTTTGTTAAGACAAATGGCATAACAAGCCATTCATACAACCCTTCGTTGGTTTTGAATGTTGTCTTCCATTCATCACCTTCTCTCATGCAGATTTGATGATAACCACTTTTCAAATCAATATTTGAAAAGAATTTTGCTCCACTCAAGCAATCCATCAGATCATCCATCCTTGGTAATGGAAATCTGTACCTGATGGCTATCTTGTTGATTTCCCTAGAGTCAATACACATCCTCCACCCTCCATCTTTCTTCGGACTGAGTATTGTCGGAACAACACACAGACTCAAGCTTTCTCTGACCAAACCTTTGTCCAACAAATCCTGGACTTGTCTTTTGACCTCTTCATTCTCCTACGGCGTCAATCTGTACGCGACTTTTTTTGGAAAACTGACTCCTGGTATGAGATCAATATAATGACTCACACTTCTAATCGGTGGCAATGAATGAGGTATTTCATCCACTACTACGTCAGTGAACTCTTTCAGCAGTTCCTGAACTTCTTCTGGTAAATCATCCACCCTTGTGCTGGTCAAAACAATTTTTAGTTTCCTAACCACAATAAATTGTGGTTCTTCCTTCTTCTTGACCTCAGTAAGAAGTTCCTTCCCACTCAAGAGAAGTACAATGTTTCTTACTTCAGGCTTCACCTCCTTATCCTTGATTGGAAGCAACATGTGAGTCCTCCCATTCTTCTCTAGGGTGTATGTGTTCATTCTCCCATCATGAATCACATTCCTGTCATATTGCCAGGGTCTACCCAACAATACATGAAAAACATCCATAGGGATAACATCACATAATATCTTATCATTATATCCCCCTATCTTAAATTCAACTAAACACTGTTTAGTGATAGTTACCTGATGTCCTTTTTGTAGCCATGAAACTCTATATGGGCTTGGATGATCAATCGTCTCCAGCTCCAGCTTTTCTACCATCTCTGTAGATATGAGATTATCTGTGCTACCACTGTCCACAATGACCTTTCATACCCTGTCCCTAGTCTTGCAAATAATCCGGAAAAGTCTGTTTCTTTGGATTGAACTCTTCACCTCCTTTTCTAGTGTCAAAAGATCTTTTCACATCATCAACGATCTTCCGCCTTCAGCATCTTCTGCCTCAACATCCCACCTCTGTGCTTCGGCGATGTGAGTTTCACTTCCTTCTTTCTTTTTACCTGGACACTCATAAGACTTGTGCCCATTCTTTCCACATGTGAAGCAGGTTATTACTCCACCTCTTCCTCTTCCTCTACCTCTAGTATGAGGAAAAATAATATTATCAGCATAATCTCCTCTCTGTTCTGTATGTTGTCCTCTCTGTTCAACATATTTCCCTCACTGTGAGGTTTCACCTCTCTTAGTTTGAGTCTGAGGTTTCTTCCAGTCCTCCTTGGGATTCTGTTTTTTATCCTGGGCAACTGATTTGCCTCTGGGCTGACTCCTGCCTCGGCCTCCTTGACCCTGTTTTTGGCTCAGCTTTTCTTCATCTTTTAGATCCATCTGATAAGCATCTTCCAATGTTCAGATGGTTACCATGATCATCTCATACTGAATGTCATATCTCAGGCCATTCATGTATCTGGCAACCTTTTCATCATCGCTTTCCCGATGACCTTCCCTGATGTTCAACCTGTAGAATTATTCAGTGTATTCTTTCACTGTCATCAGCTTCTGTCTCAAGTTCTGCATTCTTCGAAATAGAGTAATCTGATAATCTCTGGTGATGAATTTCACCTTCATCTTCGCGGTCATTCTGTCCCAGCTTTTGATCTTCTTCTTGCCTTTGTAGCGTCTATCAGCTTGTAGCTCATCCCACCACAATGTTGCATGTCCCTTTAATCTCATGACAACATGTTTGACCTTCTTGTCCTCTTCGACATATTCATAGTCAAAATATGTGTCCAGAGCTCTAATCTAGTCTAGAAGCTCCTCTGCATCCAGATTTACCTCATAAACTAGAATGTCCATTTTCACTCTTGCACCCATTCTTACAATAGCCCTAATCAAACATTCATTTGTGACATGTTCGGCTGCAAATTCTTCCTCATTTTCAGTCTCAATTTCACTTTCGAAATCACTAAGATCCCTAACACTGACTGTGCATCTCTGTGCTGTCTCCATGTCTTCAAGTCTGGCGCTCAAATCACACATTTCTTTTTCTATGGTTGGATCAGTCATCTTCCTACCTCTTCTTCTCATCATTTCCCTATCCTCTGGTGGGTCGGGTGTTTTTCTATCCCTTCTCCTTGGCGGCATGGTGAATTCTTCTTTTCCTTGCTACAGAAAGCAAAGAAACTTTTTTGGGCTCTGATACCAAACCTGATGTAGCCCTCCTCAACCCGCGGGTCGGAAGGTTACCTACACAGGATCTTTCCCCTCACAATGGCCCGAAGAGCTCTCGAAAATGGATCCTCTATTTCCCTTTTGGGAAATCTACACCCACAATTAACTCTAAGAAATTCCCCCTTGTACTTCGGGAGATCGGACTTCACACTTCCGCGAATCCGGTGGTCAAGCGTCTTATCTCTCAACCTCCGAAACCCGAAGACAGTCAACGCTGACCCTTTCTCTCCCTGTTTCGGATTTCTCCTTATCGCGATTTCGACGATTGCGATATCGAGCGACTCATTCCCTCGATTCCCGAAACCCGATTTAACGAACCTACGATATGCTCACAATATTTGACCTTTCAACGACCTTCCACTCCGTCGGGACTTTGGACTTTGCGATATCGCGAATACTATTGCAAAGAATTCGGGTCTTTACCCCATGAAACCCCGAAATGGTCAATGGAATTTGACTTCCGTATCGATAGTGCGCCACCTGTCCACCTCTCGATTCTATGGCCCACACAATCCTTTTGTCCCTTTGGGACTTTGCGTTTCGTGATTTCACGAGTCTTGTTGCCAAAATTTCAGGACTTCCACTCGCGAAAACCCAAAATATAAGTTTACGGGTAAATCCAACGGCTCCTGTGTCTTGGATCTATGGTTCTACTTCTCCTGAGCTTAAACCTGTCAAAACACTTTCCATAACTCCTCTGCTCCTCCACGAGATCTAACGGTTCATGAGAATTCGTAAATTCTACTCAGAGAATTTTGACTGTCCATCTTTCCTCTGAGAACCTCTGCACAAACTAAACAAGGTATCTCTCTCTGCGGAAGTTGTCCTCCTGCGGTCCCACGTCGCTACACCTTCATTCATATTTTCAAAGTACCTTGGCCTCTTGCCTTCCTTCGACCCCTTCGAAGGTTCAAATCCTTCTGAGCTTTCTCATGACTTCAAGTCTTACAGAAAACTCCTTCTCGCACTCCTTGCGGTAGACCTTCAAACACTTCCAAGTACTGAACTCTTTCGACTCTGTGCACACCTGCATCAACAGTCTCTCAATGCTTTGCTCAGGCCTACAACTCTGAGACATTACTCGGCCTGCGCACTCCTTGCACGGCTCCAGTGCCTGACTGCACTTTTGAGGGAATGAGAACAAAATCTATCTAGTCTAAGCTTTCAGAGACAAACCTATGAACCCTTTGTCAACGTACGCCTTGCGGACAATTCAACTGTACTCCTTGTAGGAACTCTTGATTAGATAGAGAAACAATTGAAACTCATTCCTTTTCCCTTTCCTCTCATATTTCAAACATTCAAAAAGAAATCATTCATACACAACATAAAAGCAAATGTATAGTAGAAAGAGTAAAATAACCATGAGAATAACAATTAGCATACATACACGGAGAACCAACACAATTCCATGAATTTGAATCAAAGTTCTTTTCTTATTAATTCAAATCTCTGTACATGGGTGTCTTCAAATTTCAGTCCTCCCTTCTCAGCTCTGTATGCTCTTCACGCTCTCAATTGGCATAATCTCATGCTTCTCATGCCAATGTTACAATACACAATGAGGGTGTCTATATCTTGTTTCCCTCTTGTGCTCTAAAACTGTCTAATCTAACATTCAATTCTATCTACTTGCATTAACTACTATAAATGCCTTCTACCTACTAAGGAAGAGAGCAGATCGCTCAAGGTATGTTTACATTTTACAAGTGCGCTCCTTCTTAATTATCTCATTTAATATTGGTGCATTAACTTCAAGATGATTTCAAAATTTGTGTTGGGCGCTTGTCCAGCTGTCTTTTGTGTCTGCGCTGGCTCGCTTGAGATGCTCCTGCATCAATTATCATCATGTAATTGCATACAATCATCATTTATATTTGGTATCCTTGTACCAACAACTTAACATCAAAGTTTTCCAGTTAGAAATAGATCTCATAATATCCCATAATTCAATTTCAACACCCATTCATAAGATTATCATTTACCAAAATAGATTGCATCATATCCAACATCATTCTAATAGTATTTAAACATTCATCAAATTCACATTCTCACAATATGTCACATCATATACGTCATCATCAATAACATTTAAACATTCGTAAAATTTACATTCACATAATAGATCACATTACATACATCATCATCAATAACATTTAAACATTCATAAAAGTTCATACATTTTAAATTTTAAGTGTATCGCTTAATAGTTTCATTGTGACTAGAAAATAAAGTATATAGGCCTCAGGTAATCCTGGTTGTCTAAGTCAAAAGGTGGTGTTACATACACCCAACCTTCAAGAAACATATTCTCGAGGTAGTAAAAAAAGTGAGGGATAGTCTTGTCGTAGTGTCTCGACGTCTTCCCAAGTAGCAGATCCTGGACTATACTTGTCCCACTGGACCTTAACTTGGTCTACCAGAAGATTCCTAAGTTGTCGGACTCTACGGTCCAATCTGCATAACGGTTCTACCGTGAGGGTTCCCACGTCTGATACCTGCAATTCCTTCCAATTTAGTTTATGGGATTCATCAGCAGCATAATGACGTAAAACAGATACATGAAAAAAATTATGAGTTTTAAGAAAGTGGGGTGGCAGTACGAGATGATAGGCAATGGGTCCTATTTTCTCTTGGATTCTGAACAGTCCTATAAATCGAGGTGACAACTTTGTCCCCTTCCAGAACCGTATGGTACTCTTATTAGGCCTGATACAAATGAAAACCTGGTCTCCCACTTCATAATTTCGGTCGGTCTTGTGTGCATCCGCATAACTTTTCTGCCTATCCTATGCTTCCTTTAGTCTCTGCCTAATTTGAATCACCTATTCCTCCATCTCTTGAATCAATTCTGGCCCAACTATTACTCGGTCTTCTGGTCTATCCCAACTCAATGGCGTTCTGCATGGCCTTCCATACAAAGCATCGTAGGGTGGCATTCCGATGGAGCTATGAAAACTATTATTGTAGGCAAACTCTACCAAAGGTAGGTACTTCTCCCACTGGGTTTGATTATCCATGACATACATCCTAAGCATGTCTTCCATGACTTGACACTACTACATATTGTAAAAATTTTGACGTTTTATTTGCGGCGTTATGGACAAAATTGTCCATATTGTCGCAAAATAGAGGAAATTTATATAAAAAAAAAATCATGTTGCCCGATAACGTCGGTCTTGCCACATTGACGTCTCTCTTGCCACGTTAACATCGCTCTTTCCATGTTAACGTCGCTCTTGCCACGTTTCTCACTGGAACGTCTCTCTTGCCACGTTTTCCACTGGAACGTCTCTCTTGCCACGTTTGTGAAGATGTATGTCGCAATTTCCACATTAACGTCGGTCTTGCCACATTAACGTCACTCTTGCCACGTTTTCCACTGGAACGTCTCTCTTGCCACGTTTGTGAAGATGTATGTTGCAATTGCGACGTTTTGGAAACTAGGTTTTCCCTTCGAACAGTCACCTTAGTATGTTCACCAAGTCAAAATACCAACGGTCACTTAGGACTTTTTTACGTCGGAATTGTGACGTTACAAAATCTATAAATATTTTGCATTTGACGGATGTTGCGACAAGTTTGATATAATAACGATGCTTCAAAAAGGGTTTTCGGGTCTTCTCGGCAAACAAAAAATAGATATTTGTTTCAGTATAAGTCTGTGGGGAAGAATGTCAGAAAACATTAGAGTTGAATGGGTTCAGTGTCATTCAGCATGCCATCTTCAAAATCTTACTTCTTGATCTTGTTTGCAT
>ML788967.1:677319-688335 GCA_009831015.1 Picea engelmannii
ATTGGGCATTTCACTTTCATCTCTATCTTCCATCACATGATTGAATTGTCTGGTGTGATTTTCTGCAGATGTCATTGGAGTTGTTCAGAGTGTATCACCAGTTCTAAGCATCAGAGTGTATCACCAATTCTTTCTGCTCTAAAGATTCTCAAAAGTTCATAATGTTTCATGACGCAAACCGCGCCACCCAGGCACGTCTGCTCTCACAGGAACTTCCTCTTCTCGCCCTGAAGAACTCGAAGGTTCTTCTATTTCCCTATCAGGAAATCTGCACCCACAACAATCTTTCTCCGAGGTCTCCCCTTTATCACCGGGAGATCAGCTAAATCTCGTTGTCTTGCAAGTTCGTGACTCTAAGCCTCCAATTCTTCCTTTCAAATCTTGCGATACCCGATCTAGCGTTACGGGTATAGCCCCTTCCACATGCAACTGTGGGCTAGGCTTAAATATTAGCACCTCTCGCAACCTCGCAACCTCATGAATTTGCGAGTCGAACTCTTGTGCCTCCCGTTGCGATCCTCCGAGACGTGATAAGTCAACTCCGAGTTGAATTCCCCCTCGCCGAATTTCACTACTCGCAACCTCGCGACCTCGCTAGGTGAACCGTCGGGCTTTCACCCTCCTAATCCCCGAGATGCGAGAATTTCAATGGAGTGTTGACTCCTGTCACCAAGCGATGTGTGTCCACCAGTCGGCCACGCGATCCCACCTTATGCTTTGCCACGTGTCCACACGAACCTCGGCTCCTCAGCACTTCGCGACTCCTGATGCCAGTACCTCGGGACTTCTCGCAGCAAGATCCCGAGGGCTTCGTGCCACCTGTATTCCACTCATGCTCCGCTATGGCCCACACTGCTCTCCAGCTGTCGAGATATCGCTTTCTCGTAACCTCACGATCCCCGCACCCAAACTCTCAGACCTTTTCTTGTGAGGTGCCGAGACACGATCCCGCGCATAGATCCAATGGTCCTCCTACAATCTGAATCCAATGGTTATCCTCCTTCTCGCGCCTCGTGTCCTCGCGACTTGGAGTACCCAATGCTTGGGATCTCAGCTTGTGAACTCCCGAGTTCGCGAGATCTCTCGATCTCTCGCCACCTGTCCTCCTCAGATGAATGGCTACGATCCTCTCGCTCCTTCGCCGCTTCGCGTCCTCGCGCCTCGCGACTTTAAATACCCAATGCTTGGGCTTTCACCTTGTGAACTCCCGATTTCGCGAGATCTCTCGATCTCTGCCACATGTCCTCCTCCGATGGAAGGTTCTTAGCCTTCTCGCCACTTCGCCACTAGTGAAGCTGAAGGGCTTCCCTTTCGATCCTCCAATGTCCGAGTCTGCGAGATGAGAATCTCCTTACACGCATCCTCCACAATGAACGGTTCTGATCTTGTCAGGATATCACGCCTCACGATATCGTTTCTCTTGTTGCACAACTTTTGGGGCTTCAACTCATGAGTCCCCGATACACGATATCATGTGTAGATCCTATGGCTCTGGTGATTCGGAATCGACGGACCTGCCCCTCTTGAGCTTCAAACTCTTTGGACCTTATCTCCATAACCTCCTTGCACTTCTGCAAGATCTAACGATCCTCGGAACTTCGCAAAATCTCTTCAGGAGATTTTGACCGTCTGTTCTTCCTTGGGTAATCCACGAAATGAAAAAAGAATATCTCTCCACGAGATTCCTTCGCCTTTTCGCCAACCTGCGACATTTCTTCCTGACTTCAAGTCAGACTTATCTACGCTGACCTTCAATGACTCAGAGGCCTATCCTTCCTGAGATCTTCTAAATTACTTCAACCTCAACGAGGTTCTCTGCACGCACTCCTTGCGGCAAGCCTGCGAACACTTCAACTATTCGGGCTTCTTTGACTCTGCGTATTCCCATAGCAACAGTCCTTCAATACTTCTGCTCAGTGTCACGACTAAGACTCTCCTTAGCCTGCGCACTCCTTGCATGGCTCTAGCAACCCATTTTCACTTCTGAGTGTTTTTGAGAACAAGAGTTAACTCTCTGAGCCTTCTATCAACGCACTCCTTGCGGACGACTTCAACTGCACTCCTTGCAGGAATCCTTGCTCAAGTAGAGAAACAATTGAAACTCATTCCACTTCCTCTTAGATTTCGATCTTAACACACGAAATCATACACATAGCATAATAACAAATGCATAACATGAAGTAATATTCATAAGTAGAGCATTCAACACACATACACAGAGAATAACACAACAGCCATGGATCTGAATCAACCTCTTCTATTAATTCAAGATCTATACATGGGTGTTCTTCTACAGCTCTCTGCTATTCTCCTATGATCTAGATTCTTCTTTCTCCTGTTGTTAATATTACAATGATACAAATGAGGGTGTCTATATCTGGTTTCCCTCCTGCGCTCTAAAACTATCTAATCTAAGAATTCAATTCTATCTACCTGCATCTACCACTATAAATGCCTCTGTCTATCTCAGACGAGAGCGTATGGCTCGAGGTCTGATTACATTCTTACCAAGGCACCTAAATTAAATGATCTCATTTATGTTCAGCGCATCAACCTCAAGGGGAAAATTTTAAAAATTCAAAAACTTGCGCTGGACATTTTCCAACTCGCTTCTGCTTCCACGTTGGTTTTGCTTGTCGTGAGGGATGCTCCTGCATCATACTCCCTCGCTTGAAAATTTGCATGGGCTCCTGTCCATGAGCTCCTGCACGGTATGTCCATGCTTCCGTATCTCTGCTTCAGTCTCCCAGCTGGTATCTTCAACTGGGTGTCCCTTCCACTTAACAAAATATTCAAAATATTCTTTCCTCCTGGTTTTCTTACCCACTCTTTTATTCAGTATCTGCTCCATCTGTGGCTTTTCTGCAACTGGCATCTGCTTCTGCCACTGGACCTCTGGTTGATCATCACCTTCTGCTCCTGCTTCATCAGTTTTGTATGGATATAAATCCGAAACATTAAATATCGGAGATATTCCGATTCCATCTGGTAACTCGATTTCATAAGCATTTTGTCCCATTTTCTTCAAGACCTTGCATGGCCCAATTTTCTTCATCTTCAGCTTGTTGTATGTTCCTCTCGGGAACCTTTCCTTCCTCAAATGTGCCATTACCAGATCACCAAACTCAAACTGAAGTTGTCTCTGATGTTGATCTGCTCTGCGCTTGTACTCCTGACTTGACTTCAATAGTCGCTCCTTCACCTGGCTGTGAAGTTCCTTCATCGCTTCAACGAATTCTCCTGCACTAGCGCTGCTAGTATCAGCGTGTTCTGAATCCCTCAGTTCAGAAACTCCTCTTGGATGCATTCCATATACAATCTGAAATGGAATTTTCCCTGTGCTTCGGTTTACTGAGTCATTGTAAGCAAACTCTGCTTGTGGTAATATGATATCCCAACTGCTATGGTGCTCTGTCACCAAGCTCCTCAACAAATCTCCCAAACTTCTGTTGACCACTTATGTTTGTCCATCCGTCTGAGGATGATAAGAAGAACTAAACATCAAATTAGTTCCTAGCTTCTTCCACAATGCTCTCCAGAAATTCCCTATGAATTTTGTGTCCCTGTCCGAGACTATGCTTTTTGGCAATCCATGGAGTCGAACAATCTCTTTGAAAAACAAATTTGCGATGTGGGTCGCATCGCTGGTCTTCTGGCATGGAATGAAGTGTGCCATCTTAGAAAACCTGTCAACTACCACAAAGATTGAATCAGCACCCCTTTGTGTCCTCGGCAATCCCAATACAAAATCCATGCTAATTTCATCCCACGGCCTCTCAGGTATGGGTAATGGTTGATAAAAACCCGCATTCTTCTTCCTTCCCTTTGAATGCTGGAAAATCCTGCACCTATCCACAAACTTCTTGACTTCTGACTGCATCCCGTCAGCTTTGCAAATGTCTTATCATGGCCAAAATGTCCAGCCAATCCTCCACTGTGCTTCTCCTTCAACAAGTTCTCCCCCATGGAGCAATTTGGAATACACAGTTGATTGCCTTTGAACATCAATTCGTCCTAGATCACGTACTTTATCTACTGGCTTCTGTCTCTAAGAAATGGGTTCCCAGCTACTTCATAAGCTTCCTTAAAGTCTGAATCATTTGCATACATGTCCTTAAGATCATCAAATCCTAACGTCCTGACTTTGAATTCCTGCATCAACAAACTTTTCCTGCTCAAAGCATCAGCCACTTTGTTAGCAGTACCAAAAATATGTTTTATCACAAAAGTGAAATTTTGCATGTATTCAACCCATTTAACATGCCTCTAATTCAACTTTTCCTATTGAGTCACAAATTGTAATGCATGGTTATCACTATATAAAACAAATTCTTTTGGAATCAAATAGTGCCTCCATTTCTTCAATGCCTGTATGATGGCATAGAATTCTTTATCATACGTGGAATATTTCCCTTTTGCCTCATTCAACTTCTCGCTGAAATATGCAATCGGCCTGTCTTCCTGACTCAAGACCGCTCCTATGGCAAACCCGCTTGCATCACATTTCACCTGAAATGTCTTTTGAAAATCTGGCAACACCAGAATTGGTTGCTCCGTAATCTTCCGCTTCAACAAATTGAAGCTCCTCTCAGCCTCTTCAGTCCAGTGAAAAGATTTATGTCTTTTCTTCACTGTATCCATCATTGCTGCACTAATTCCACTGAAATCCCTGATGAATTTTTGGTAGAAACTAGCCAGACCATGAAAAATACTCACCTCAAATACGTTTCTTGGTGACGGCCAATTTTTTATTACCCCCACCTTATCTGGATCCATCCTCAACTCATTTGCAGATATGAAAAACCCCAAATAAATGAGTTATGTCTTCATGAATGAGGACTTCTTCATGTTTATCAGCAACTTCTCTTGCTGTAATTTCTTCATCACAATGGCCAAATGCTTCAAATGTTCAGCCTTTGTCTCGCTGAAAACCAATATGTCATCCAGATATATGATGGAAAATTTCTCGATGAACTCCTTCAGGACTTCATTCATCAATGTCATAAAGGTACTTGGTGCATTCGTCAAGCCAAATGGCATGACAAGCCATTCATACAAACCTTCGTTTGTCTTGAATGTTGTTTTCCATTCATCACCTTCTCTCATACGAATCTGATGATATCCACTCTTCAAATCTATCTTTGAAAAAAAATTTGCCCCACTTAATAAATCCATCAGATCGTCCATTCTTGGCAATGGGAATCTATACCTGATAGTTATCTTATTAATGGATCTTGAATCAGTGCACATCCTCCAACCTCCGTCTTTCTTCGGACTGAGTACTATTGGAACAACACATGGACTCAAGCTTTCCCTGACCAAACCTTTGTCCAACAACTCCTGGACCTGTCTTTTAACTTCTTCATTCTCTTCCGGCGTCAATCTTTACGCGACTTTGTTTGGCAAACTAGCTCCTAGTATGAGGTCTATATGGTGACTCACACTCCTCATCAGTGGAAATGAACGAGGTAATTTGTCCACCACAATATCAACGAACTCTTTCAGCAGTTCTTGAACTTCTTCTGGCAAATCATCCACTCTTGTGCTAGTCAGAACAATTCTCGGTTTTCTGACCACAAAGAATTTTGGATCCTCCTTCTTCTTAACTTCTGTAAGAAGTTCCTTCCCACTCATGAGAAGTACTGTGTTGTTTACCTCCGGCTTCACCTCTTTATCTTCAATTGGACACAACATATGAGTTCTCCCATTCTTCTTCAGGATATAGGTGTTCATCCTCCCATCATGAATTACATTTCTATCATATTGCCATGGTCTAGCGAGCAATAAATGACAGACATCCATAGGAATAACATCACATAAAATTTTATCATTATATCCTCCTATCTTAATGTCAACTAAGCACCATTTAGTGACATTTACCTGATGTCCCTTCTGTAGCCATGAAACCTTGTATGGTCCCAGGTGATCAGTTGTCTCCAACTCCAGCTTTTCTGCCATCTTGGTTGAAACGAGATTGCCTGTGCTTCCACTATCCACAATGACCTTTCACGCCCAACCCTTGGTCTTGCAAGCAGTCCTAAAAAGACTGTTCCTCTGTCCTGGATTCTCCATCTCCTTTTCTGGCATCAAAAGGAATTTTCGCATCACCAACGATCTTTCTCCTTCAGCGTACTCTCCTCAACATCTTGCCTTTGTGCCTCGGCGATGTGAGCTTCTCCTCCATCCTTCTTCCTATCTGGACAATCAACTGACTTGTGCCCATTCTTTCCACATGTGAAGCATGTGATTACTCCACCTCTTCCTCTTCCTCTACCTCTGGTACGAGGAAACCTATTATTATCAACATATCCTCCTCTCTGCTCAATATGTTGTCCTCTCTGCTCAACATATGGTCCTCTTTGTGAGGTTCCACCTCTTTCAACCTTTCCCTGAGGTTTTTTCCATTCCTCCTTGGGCTTCTGGTATTTATCTTGGGCAACCGATTTACCTTTGGGATGACTTCTGCCTCGGCCCCTCTGACTTTGTTTACGGCTCAACTTCTCCTCAACTTTCAGAGCCAATTGGTAAGCATCCTCCACCGTTTGGATGGTTGCCATATTTAATTCATCCTGAATTTCATACCTCAGGCCATTTAGATACCTGGCCACCTTTTCGTCATTGCTTTCACGATGACCTGCCCTGATATTCAACCTGTAGAATTCCTCAGTATACTCCTTCACTGTCATCATCTTCTATTTCAGGTTCTGCATCCTCCTGAACAGAGAAATTTGATAATCCCTGGGAATGAATTTTGCCTTCATTTTTGCAATCATCTTGTCCCAGCTCTTAATCTTTTGCTTACCTTGGCAACACCTATCAGCTTGCAGTTCATCCCACCACAAGGCTGCATGCCCTTTTAATCTTGTGACAGCATGTCTGACCTTTTTATCATCTTCGATATCCTCATAATCGAAATAAGTATCAAGAGCTCTAATCCAGTCTAGTAGCTTTTCCACATCCAGACTCCCTTCATAAGCTGGAATGTCCATCTTTGTTTTCGAACTCATCCAAGCGATAGCCCTAATTAAACGCTCATTGGCGGCATCTTCTGCTGTGATTTCTTCTTCTTCACGTCCAACATCACCTTCATCTTTAGATTCACTGATATCTCCCACATCAGTTTTGCGCCTTTGTGATGTCTCCATGTCCTCCATTCTGGCACGAAGATTTCGCACTTCTCTCTCCATGTCTGGATTCTGCACTTTCCTACCTCTTTATCTGGACATTTCCCTTTCCTCCTCTGGATCGGGTGATTGTCTACCTCTTCTCCTTGGCGACATGGTGAATTCTCCTTGTCCTCTGCTACAGAAAGCAAAGAAGCTTTTCTAAGCTCTGATACCACTTTGACGCAGGGGCGTGCCACCCAGGCATGTCTGCTCTCACAGGACCTTCTTCTTCTCGGCCTAAAGAACTCGAAGGTTCTTCTATTTCCCTATCGGGAAATCTTCACCCACAACAATCTTTCTCCGAGGTCTCCCCTTTACCATCGGGAGATCAGCTAAATCTCATTGTCTCGCGAGTTTGTGACTCTAAGCCTCCAATTCTTCCTTTCAAATCTTGCGATACCCGATTTGGCGTTACGGGTATAGCCCCTTCCACATGCAACCGTGGGCTAGGCTTAAATGTTAGCACCTCTCGCAACCTCGCAACCTCGTGAATTTGTGAGTCGAACTCTTGTGCCTCCCGTTGCGATCCTCCGAGACGCGATAAGTCAACTTCGAGTTGACTTCCCCCTCGTCGGATTTCACTACTCGCAACCTCGCGACCTCGCTGGGTGAACCGTCGGGATTTCACCCTCCTAATCCCCGAGATGCGAGAATTTCAACGGAGTGTTGACTCCTATCACCAAGCGACGTGTGTCCACCCGTCGGCCACGCGGTCCCACCTTATGATCTGCCACACGTCCACACAAACCTCGGCTCCTCAACACTTCGCGACTCCTAATTCCAGTACCTCGGGACTTCTCCCAGCGAGATCTTGAGGGTTTCGTGCCACCTGTATTCCACTCACGCTCCGCTATGGCCCACACTGCTCTCCAACTGTCGAGATATCGCTTTCTCGTAACCTCATAATCCCCACACCCAAACTCTCAGACCTTTTCTTGCGAGGTCCTGAGACACGATCCCGCGCGCAGATCCAACGGTCCTCCTACAATCTGGATCCAACGGTTATCCTCCTTCTCGCGCCTCGCGTCCTCGGGACTTGGAGTACCCAATGCTTGGGCTCTCACCTTGCGAACTCCCGAGTTCGCGAGATCTCTCGATCTCTCGCCACCTGTCCTCCTCAGATGAACGGCTACGATCCTCTTGCTCCTTCTTCGCTTCACGTCCTCGCACCTCGCGACTTTAAAGACCCAATGCTTGGGATTTCACCTTGCGAACTCCCGAGTTCGCGAGATCTCTCGATCTCTGCCACCTATCCTCCTCTAATGGACAGTTCTTAGCCTTCTCGCCACTTCGCCACTCGCGAAGCTAAAGGGCTTCCCTTTTGGTCCTCCAATGTCTGAGTCTGCGAGATGATAATCTCCTTACACGCGTCCTCCACAACGAACGATTCTAATCTTGTCGGGATATCGCGCCTCGCGATATCGTTTCTCTTGTTGCACAACTTTTGGGGCTTCAACTCACGAGTCCCCGATAGATGATATCATGTGTAGATCCTATGGCTCCGGTGATTCGGAATCGACGACCCTGCCCCTCCTGAGCTTCAAACTCTTTGGACCTTCTCTCTGTAACCTCCTTGCACTTCTGCAAGATCTAACGATCCTCAGAACTTCGCGAAATATCTTCAGGAGATTTCGACCGTCCGTTCTTCCTTGGGTAATCCACGAAATGAAAAAAGAATATCTCTCCACGAGATTCCTTCGCCTTTTCGCCAACCTGCGACGTTTCTTCCTGACTTCAAGTCACACTTATCTACGTTGATCTTCAGTGACTCAGAGGCCTATCCTTCCTAATCTCTTCTAAATTACTTCAACCTCAATGAGGTTCTCTGTATGCACTCCTTGCGGCAAGCCTGCGAACACTTCAACTGTTCGGGCTTCTTTGACTCTGCATATGCCCGTAGCAGCAGTCCTTCAATACTTCCGCTCAGTGTCACGACTAAGACTCTCCTTAGCCTGCGCACTCCTTGCACGGCTCTAGCAACCCGTTTTCACTTCTGAGTGTTTTTTAGAACAAGAGTTAACTCTATGAGCCTTCTGTCAACGCACTCCTTGCGGACGACTTCAACTGCACTCCTTGCAGGAATCCTCTCTCAAGTAGAGAAACAATTGAAACTCATTCCACTTCCTCTCAGATTTCGATCTTAACACACAAAATCATACACATAGCATAATAACAAATGCATAACAGGAAGTAATATTCATAAGTAGAGCATTCAACACACATACACAGAGAATAACACAACAACCATGGATCTGAATCAACCTCTTCTATTAATTCAAGATCTATACATGGGTGTTCTTCTACAACTCTCTGCTATTCTCCTATGCTCTAGATTCTTCTTTCTCCTGTTGTTAATATTACAATGATACAAATGAGGGTGTCTATATCCAGTTTACCTCCTACGCTCTAAAACTGTCTAATCTAAGAATTCAATTCTATCTACCTGCATCTACCACTATAAATGCCTCTGTCTATCTCATACAAGAGCGTATGGCTCGAGGTCTGATTACATTCTTACCAAGGTGCCTAAATTAAATGATCTCATTTATGTTCAGCGCATCAACTTCAAGGGGAAAATTTTTAAAATTCAAAAACTTGCACTGGACGTTTTCCAGCTGGCTTCTGCTTCCACGTTGGTTTTGCTTGTCGTGAGGGATGCTTCTGCATCATTTCAATAACTTTCTCCTTTTCACGCTTACATGTGCTATAGGTATATTATGGTGTTCAAGGCATCCGATTCAAGGGGTGAAGCTTGGATTTCTGTTTTCAGTGACCAAGCAGAGCAAATCCTTCGGCACACAGCATATGAGCTTGTAGTTATTAGATCTGAGGTATAGTACTTGCATAGTGCATTACAATTAAAGTTCCAATTAGAATTGGGTTCTCTTAAAGCCTAACAATGAGCGATATTTGTGTTTCACAGGAAGCGGATCAGAAGGCTTACCGGATAGATCTTAAGAAGGCGATGTGGGTTCCACACGTCCTTCATGTCACCGTAGCACAGACCGAGTACATGAATGAGATGAGGCAGCGCATTACAGTTCGTTCATGTATCCCAGTAGATTGGAGTGGTGAATGCAAGTATTTGTTAGAAGAAATCTCAAAGATGAAAACCCAAGCGTAGAGTAGGTTCCAATTTCTTTTTGAGTGCGTGGCAACATGCAAGCCCAATCTGATTAGATGTCATCCATGCATCTCATTAACAAAATGTCAAATGTGCAACTTTGATTACTACAGCTTCTATTCATTTTTCTTTTTCCTTTTTCTCCTTCAAGGCTTCGTACGAGGCAAAAGTGGATCAGAAGGCAGCCAAGAATCGAACCAACTTATAAAAAAGCTTATCGTCCTATTACCTTACTGCACGCTTGTAATATTATATATGAACTGTTGTTTTGTTCCAATGGGAGTCGGTTTTAAGTGAAGGGGCATCCTTTTCAATAAAATAGAAGGTGGGTTTTATTTACTTACATCTTTTTTCCATTGTTCTTTGGGCCATTTTAAGCCTGGATGCTCCAAACGATCAAATGGTATAAATATGGTATAATATTATTATCAGATACGAATGCTTATTGGAATTTTTGATACGAATGCTTATTGGACTTTTTGGACCTCTCCAGATAGTTCTGGAATGTGAAGCGTTATCTTTAGTTTCTTCACTTATGAAAGGATCTTACATGGGAATGGGATTTCTTAAATGTTGTCTCCAGAATGGGCCTAAAATGTGAAGCATTATCTTTACTTTATGGGTATTGGATTTCTTGAATGGTGTCTCCAAAATGGGCCTGAAATGTGAAGCATTATCTTTAGTTTATGGGTATTGGATTTCTTGAATGGCGGTGTCTCCAAAATG
>ML788967.1:697392-708408 GCA_009831015.1 Picea engelmannii
TTGATTTATATTTATTTCCTTTTCTTACTTTTACATTTTATATATATGTTACTCATAACTACACTCTTTTTTTTTTTAATATATGTTTTACATTATTTTTTTTTAATAGATGATGGATTGGCTTGCAGGTTAGGCGAAGCTGGAGCTGGAGGTTGGGCCAGATTTATCTAATTAAGGGTTTCAGGGCCCGTGCCAACTTTATCTAATTTCTGGGTGGGTACAGTTCCATTTCTAAATTGGGTAGGCAGGTAGGTAGGCCCTTAAGGCTCCAGTGCTTCAAACTGAAGCTCTGATACCATGTGTAGGGACCGTAAAATACAAAATTTGATATAATTTAAGATATAGTTCCTTTCAATTTACATAAACAATTCAATCACTAGCATATAAGAAAAATATTCAGCATAGATTAAAATCTATCTACAACATGAAATAACTTATCCATTCATAATTAAAAATACCTGCTTCTGATGCTAAATCCCGCTGCTTGGGTTGGTCCAATGCTGAAGTTGAAACTGTGTCAAACACTACCCAAAACTGTGTTTCCTCCCTGCCATCTAGGAGCAGCCTGTCCGACTCCCTAGCTCCAGGATACCGTAAGGATATTCTGGCCCCCGTGCCCAAATCCCCCAGCAAACTGGTGTCCCCTACTTCTGGTTCACCAAAAACCCTTAAAACAAACTCCTCACACTAGAAAAAATAAGCACCTCAAACATACAGTCTTCCCCCTTTCCAATAATTCTTCCTCCCCCAAAATAATCCTCCCGTCATATGCCCCCCTCACTGACTCTCTTCCCCCGCTCATTAATATCTTATCCCCTTATTAATATCTTATCCTTATATTTAATGTCTTATCCCCTCCCGCATACGTAAATCATTTAATTAAACAAATTAAAATTATTAACCCTCTTAAATTTATTACCCATGTCATTGAATGTGATAGGTAATTAACTAATTAATTAATTAATTAATCAAAAGTTATAACAATTAATTAATTAATAAATATTTAATTAATATTATTATGCCAATCTTTGTTTAATTAAAACCATGTTAGGACAACTAATTACTTAATTAATTTTACTTAATAATCCCTAAGCATATATTCAACTAGAGTTGTTACAGTAAAAAAGAAAGAATAATCAAACATCTTTTATAATCCAATAATCACCCCCAAATAGTAATATTTACAAGATGAGGTGAAGGAAACTACAAGAAGTGTCGTTTGTCGTTCAAAATAGAAAAAACATGTAGGGTTGCCAACAAGCCAGAAGGGCATACCCATAATCGTTGTAGTAACCAAGAAGAGACCAGTGTGGTCCCATGAAACTTTGCGGGATGCAATATTTATGAGCCATATCATGAGGATAAGATGTCTCTAAAGATTATTCAGACTCAGAGGGAGTCAAGCTTCAGAGGGAGAATGGAGACTCAGAGACTTCTAGATTCATATGGAAGAGAGAGATGTCTTACAGAACTGACAGACAAATGCCATGGGTTGAGAAGGCTAGATTGAAGCTTTAGAGGCTTCGAGGAGATATAAGATCTTATGGGAATATTCCCTTGCTTCAATAGACTTTGCTACAATGATCGAGGAGGAAGCTAGTTAGAAGGACTAGGATACATATATTTTCCTTTGTTTTGAGACCAGAAGGGAAGTAAGTGGTGACTTCCAAGTTGATCTACAAGATCAATCATGCTGCAGATAAATAGCCTAGAGATGTACAAAGCCTGATTTGTGTCTAGATAATTCTCCCACCAATACAGAGGAGACTATGAAAAGAAACTTTCTCTAGTATATTACTACCGACGACCATGTAGTATATATGTTGACCAAGCCTCTCTCAGGGACAATCTTGGAGTGGTCCAAATTTGTTTTTCTCCAGTAGTGAGAAGTAATGTGTTCACCATTAGAGGGAAGTGATGAGATCCTCAATTAAATATTTAGTTACAATTTATTTCATTTGAGGCCAGTAAAAAAACCTATGCAAATGAGCCATATTTTTTCCTACCCAAAAATGCCCATACATAAGAGAAGTGTGAGCTTCTTGTATTACATGAACTCATTCACTTGTAGGAATACATAGCTTTCAAAGATTGTAGAGTATTTTTCCCTGTAGACAATAGTTCTCTACATGCACACCATGGGTTAGCTTCTCATACACTTCTTTAAAATGTTCATCAATGGAATATTGTTCTACATAGCTATCATGAGATAAAGAAATATTCTTCAAAATAATAGAAGCAATAATAGGAGGTCTAGAAAGCATATCGACTACCTTGTTACTTGTACCCTTTTTGTACTTGATTACCAAATGAAATCGTCTTAGAAAACCCATCCATCGACTGTAGTGTCAAGATTGTTGCAATTTGGTCTGTGCTTGGAGATACTCTAAGGGCTAGTGATCTGTATGTATGATTTTTTCCTTCCCTAACAAGTAGTTCTTCCATTTATTTATGTTTTGGACTAATGCATACAACTCTTTATCATATGTAGGATGGTTAACAACAACTTGGTTAAAATTTTCAGAGTGGTAACATATATGCTTACGATATTGCATCAATACTACACGCATGGAGTATCTACTAGCATCTGTCTCGATCTCAAAAGGTTGTTGAAGATTCAATAGTGCTAATATTGGTGCGGTATTGATCTTCTCCTTCAAAGTGTTGAAAGATTTTTGTTGCTTTCCTTCCCACTGAAAAGTGTTCTTCACACTGGTTAAGGCATACAACGGATTTTCTATAAAGGAGAAGTTGGAAATGAACCTCCTTTAATACTATACTGCACCTAAGAAGCTTCGGACTTCAGTTACACTTTTTGGCTCAGGCCAATTTAAAATTACAATAATTTTGGAAGGATCAATTTTTAATTGTCCTCCTCCTATAATATGACCTAAATGCACAAGTGCAGTCTTGCCAAATTCACATTTAGACAATTTTACATACAACTTTTCCCTTTGAAAATTATCCAATACTTTCTTTACATGCCTCAAATGTTCATCCCAAGTCCTGCTAAAAATAATAATGTCATCTAAATATACAGTCACAAAGTCATCTAAGAAAGCCCTGAATACATCATTCATCACACACATGAAAGTTGTCGGAGCATTACAAATCCCAAATGACATAACTAACCCCTCAAACAATCCTTGTTTGGTTTTAAAGGCATTTTTCCATGCATCCTATTCTGCGACCCTAATTTGATGATACCCACTGCACAAATCCAACTTAATGAAATAAACAACATTCTTCAACTGGTCAAGTAAATCATCTATATGAGGAAGAGGGTATCGATTTTTCACCGTGATTTTATTTAAGCCCCAGTAATTGACACATATTCATCATGTGCCATCTTTCTTTGGCACCATCATGATCAGAGAACAACAAGGATATGAACTGGGCCTGATGACCCCTTGATCCAATAAGCCCTGTACCTACTTATTGATCTTTGTCATCTCAACAACTTACATCCTGTAAATGCACACATTAGGAAGAATAGAATCCTGCTGAAGATGTATCTCATGTTGGATTTCCCTCTTAGGAGATAATCCATTTGGTTCCTAAAAAATATCATCATACTTAGAAACAATATCAATTAATTCCTTTTTATGAGATGGATCACATCCTTGGAAAGCGTTAGATGTCCCAAGTAGTTGTTGTTGTAGTTAGCAACTAGGGTTTATTTGTTGGTTTTGGAGTAGGCTTACCAGAATTATTATAAGTAAAGGTTGGTGTTCTTGAGGGTGGAATATGTGAATGTATATGGTTGGGTGAGATTGATGTGACATTGTCTATGGTTAAACGAGCATACCAAAATTTCAACATGGTATCAGAGCTAGTTTTCTTCATAATGGTCTAATCGCTAGAATGAATATCCTCATTTTCCCCCATTTCCAAGCTCATTGAGAACTTATTGAACTCACTAAGAAGGTATCCTAATTAGGGTGCATCTCTTCCTTCAATCAGATATGAAAATTTTGGAAGTTGAGATACTAGGGTTTCCTCATAAAAATCATATGTTTCTAGTGCGAGTTGTAGCACCAATTGTAGTGCCAGTTGTAGCACAAGTTGTAGTACCGGTTGTAGCACCAGTTGTAGTGCCATTTGTAACACCAGTTGTAGTACCATTTGCAACATCAATTACAGTTCCAGTTTCAACACCAGTTGCAGTGCCATTTATAGCACCCGTTGAAGTGTCAGTTCAAACACCAGTTGTAGTGCTAGTTGCAACACCAGTTGCAGTACCAATTGTAGCAATAGTTGTAGTGCCAGTTGAAGCACCAGTTACAGTACCAGTTGTAGAACTCATTGCAATAAATGTTTTTTGAAACATTAGGACTAACTTTGGTTATTCTAGTGTTCCTTACCCTAGGGCATCTCTAGTTACCTTTAGATTGCAAGTTGGAGCACTTTGAATATTTAGGGTTAGTCATTGCTTGTCGCTGCTTTCAGACGGTGCCACTATCTGTCACTTCCTGTTGATGTTGTCGAAGGTATGTACTTAGATATGTTTAAACTGTATCACTATTTTGAGTGTGATTACAGGATTAGGTATCTCTAGTCCAAGAAATAATCGTAGATCCAGAAAGATCTCAGATCCAACACATTTAGAGGAACAACACACTCCAAGTTTGATTCTTTTCATATGACTCTAGATGTTATGGAATTATTGTGACCTTATGAAAATCTAGTTGTATTTTGATCTATTGAAGTTATGATTATCACACTAACCTCTTTTCAAAGTTAAAGTTAGAAACTAACTTTAGTCAAAGTATTAGAATTATTAAGGTTGATACTTTAAGGTTTATTTGCACTATATTCTCTAACTTGGATTTCTTTCTAGAAAACATATTGTCTTAAGTACATGGGATAGGTTGAAGAGAACACTTTTAATTTTGAGTGAAGGAGACTTAGAAGAAAATAAAAAACATTACTTCTTGAATATAAGACTCCAGGTTCCAGATTTGATTAAATTAATAGATTTCCAATTTGCATGTATCAAGTTTGATAATTGCTACATTACTAGTTGTGAAAACAATCCTTGAAAGGTTGTATTACTACTAAATAAAATGAATACTTGGGATCATATGAGTACTATTAATATAATTTATTTTAATATGAACTAACATATCCTCTAGGATATATTTCTTGTTATTGTATTTTTATTTTGGTTCTTGTTCTAGGCAGGTCACAAAAAATATCTATGAGAAGGTGCTACTGTGATTATTGTTCTCGTTCTTGTTTTTATTATTATAAGAGTATTATTCTTGTCTATTTTTTTTCCCTTTGTTGTCCTTGTTTCGGGCAGGTCACAAGTGATAAATCTGAGGAAAACTATACTGACAGTTGCAAGAGACAACATATTATATGTTATCTAGTTTGAGACATGGAGTAGGCTATCTAGATAAGAAGTTGTAGACATGACTGTATACATCCATGTACCAAAGAAGAAGAAGATGAATAAGGGTACTTTTGCGAGATACATAGTATCTCATATGAAGATTGATTGTAAGGATTAGAAGGCTCCAAAGACGACTGAAAAAATCCCTTTAGTGCAATTGATCACTCTTCAGATTATCAAGAAGAGTTAGTAGAGCCAGAAGGGCATACCCATAATCGTTTCAGTAACCAAGAAGAGACCAGTGTGGTCCCATGAAACTTTGCAGGATGCAATATTTATGAGCCATATCATGAGGAGAAGATGGATCTGAATATTATTCAGCGGAGTCAAGCTTCAGAGGGAGAATGGAGACTGAGATAATTTCAAATTTAGATGGAAGAGAGAGATGTCTTCCGAAACTAATAAACAGATGCCATGGGTTGAGATGGCTAGATCGAAGATTTAGAGGCTTCGAGGAGATATAAGATCTTATGGGAATATTCCCTTACTTCAGTAGACTTTGCTATAATGATGAAGGAGGAAGCCAGTCAGAAGGACTGGGATACATATATTTTCCTTGGTTCAGAGACTACAAGGGAAGTAAGTGGTGACTTCCAAGTTGATTTACAAGATGAAGCATGTTGCAGATAAATAGCCTAGAGATGTACAAAGTCTAATTTGTGTCTAGAGGATTCTCCCAACAAGAGGGAGGATACTATGACGAGACACTTGCTATAGTATATTACTAGCGATGACCATGTAGAAGATATGTTGACCAAGCCTCTGTTAGGGCCAAGATTGGATTGGTCCAAATGTTTTTTTCTCCAGTAGTGAGAAGTGATGTGTTCCCCATTAGAGGGAAGTGATGATATCCTCAGTTACATATTTAGTTACAATTTCTTTCATTTGAGGCCAGTAACAAAACCTTTGCAAATGAGCCATATTTTTTCCTACCCCAAAACACCCAGACACAAGAGAAGTGTGAGCTTCTCGTATTACATGGACTCGTTCACTTGTAGGAATACATATCTTTCGAAGATGGTAGAGTAGTTTTCCTCGTAGACAATAGTTCTCTACCTGCGCACCATGGGTTAGCTTCTCGTAGAATTCTTTAAAATCTTCATCGATGGAATATTGTTCTACATAGATATCATGAGATAAAGAAGTATTATTCAAAATAATAGAAGCAACAATAGGAGGTCTAGAAATCATATTGGTTACCTTGTTACTTGTACACTTTTTGTACTTGATTACCAAATAAAATTTTTGTAGAAAATCCATCCATCTGTAGTGTCGAGATTGTTGCAATTTGGTCTATGCTTGGAGATACTATAAGGGATGGTGATATGTATGTATGATTTTTTCCTTACCTAACAAGTAGTTCTTCCATTTATTTACGCTTTGGACTAATGCATACAACTCTTTATCATATGTAGGATAATTAACAACAACTTGGTTAAAAGTTTTAGAGTGGTAACATATAGGATTACGATATTGCATCAATATTGCACCCATGGCGTATCTATTGGCATCTCTCTCGATCTCAAAAGGCTGTTGAATATTTGACAGTGCTAATACTAGTGTGGTACTGATCTTCTCCTTCCAAGTGTTGAAATATTTTTGTTTCTTTCCTTCCCACTGAAAAAGTGTTCTTCACACTGGTTAAGGCATGAAAATGAGCTTCTATAAAGGAGAAGTTGGAAATGAACCTCCTCCAATACTGGACTTCACCTAAGAAGCTTCAGACTTCGGTTACACTTTTTGGCTCAGGCCAATTTACAATTACATTAATCTTGGAAGGATCAATTTTTAATTGTCCTCCTCCTACAATATGACCTAAGTACATAAGTGCAGTCTTGCCAAATTCACATTTAGACAATTTTACATACAACGTTTCCCTTTGAAAAGTATCCAATACTTTCTTTACATGCCTCACATGTTCATCCCAAGTCCCACTAAAAATAAGAATGTTGTGTAAATGTACAATCACAAAGTCATCTAGGAAAGGCCTGAATACATCATTCATCACATGCATGAAAGTTGTCAAAGCATTACAAAGCCCAAACGACATAACTAACAACTCAAACAATCCATGTTTGGTTTTAAAGGCAGTTATATGTGCATCCTGTTATGCGACCCTGATTTGATGACATCCACTGCGCAAATCCAACTTAGTGAAATAAAAAACATTCTTCAACTGATCAAGTAAATCATATATACGAGGAAGAGGGTATCAATTTTTCACCGTGATTTTATTTAAAGCCCGGTAATCGACACACATTTTCCATGTGCCATCTTTCTTTGGCACCATCACGATCGAAGAACCACAAGGAGATGAACTGGGCCTGATGACCCCTTGATCCAATAATCCCTGTACCTGCTTCTTAATCTTCTTCATCTCAAGAACTGACATATTGTAAATGCCCACATTAGGAAGAGGAGAATCCTGCTGAATATGTATCTCATGTTGAAATTCCCTCTTAGGAGGTAATCCATCTGGTTCCTGAAAAATATCATCATACTTAGAAAAAATATCAATTAATTCTTTTTTATGAGATAGATCACATCCTTGGAAAGAGTCATATGTCCTGACATATTTCTCTCTTACAACCATGATTACATATCTCTTATTATTGTTTATGAGTCTTTTCATTTGCCTTGCACTAACAAGTGTTGTATTTACCCTCATGTTGTGAGCTCTAACAATATATTCTACTCCCCCTTTAGTAAGGTGGTATTTGTTTTCATGACGAAAGAAGACAACTTTTCTATCATAAAGATAAGGACTTCCCAACACTATGCCACATATATCAAGTGGCACAACATCCAAATCCACTTCATCAATCAACTTTGAAGCAATAGAAAATATGACCCTACATTTTTTGGTGACATTAAGTTTTGTTTTATCACACACCCAACCAAGAGGATAAGTCTTCATAGTTGGTTTAGTTTCAAGACCCATGTGAAAAAATTCATTCCTCTTTCATTCATCATCATGAGATTCATTATTGGAACTTGAACTAGAATGAAGGGAATCTTTATCTGGTACTCTAACCATTATGATATTTCCTTCATCTCCTGAATCAGAACCAAGAACTTGTTGCACTGTAGCAACGGTTTTTGTCTTCCCCTTTCCACTGAAATGTTTCAGTTTCTTTTCTGGATGCAGTTTCCAACAATGTTCTTCATCGTGATCTCTTTTCTTACAATGATTGCAAAATGGATTTTCTCCTTCTCTCGTTACTATGGTGGTCTTCTTTTCCTTGATTTTAAACTTCTTAAAAGTTTTATGTGGGAGATTGGAAGGTTTCTTCATAGGATCTTATTGAACATGCTTCCCCCTATTCTCAAGGTGAGTCGCTTGCACACAAACTTTGTCAATACTAGTGGGGTTAAACAAGAGAAAAGTATGATGAATATAACTATGAAGTGTGCCAATATACTTCATTAAATTTTCATAAGAATCCAAAGGAATGTTCAATGAAAGAGATTTCTTCCTAAATTCTTCTGTGCAACTTTGTATAGTTTGACCTTTACTTTGCCTTAAAGTTTTCCATTCCATCATTTCTTTATGTAAATACCCTAATAGATTAAATTTCTTCCTTATCACTGATTTAAATTCTGACCATGAGGAAATAAGATTACCACACTTACTTCTGTCCCGAAGCTTGCTCTCCCACCATATGGGAGCGGTGCCTTCCAACCGAAGAGAAGCCAGTTGCACTTTATCTTCTTCTTCATCAATATGTTGAACACAACAATACACTTCAACCCACCGGATCCAATTATCTATCTTTTCAGGATTAGCATCTTCATTAAACATAGGTAAAACAAATTTTACATCAAGCTTTAATAACAGTTTCTTAAAAGAGGCTTTATGGCTATAATGATGAGAATGATGAGAATGCCTAGAGGAAGAAGAACTAGAACTTGAAGGTGAAGAAAGAGGATCGAGAGGATCTCCCCCAGCTCCTTGGTTTACCAAAGCATCATCATCTACATGTGCTCCCTTTTTCTTCCCTTTCTTCTTCATCCTCTTCTCGTAATATCCATACATTCATTTGACCATTTTTGACATGCGATAAAAGACCATATGAAATTTTTTCTCTTGTTCATCATGCTTTTCCTCTTCTACCATTTAATTCCTTCAGGATGCACGACCAACTTCAGGATTAAAAGTCTTAAGAGTTCCTTCACCCTTATTGTGGTTGGCCCTAGTAAGCATTCACACTCAACAATTCAATTAAAAGATGACTCCTCTGATACCAACATGATCAGGATCTTTTCATCGAGTGACTTATAAAGAATTGCATTAAATGAGCATAAATTAAAGTGCGCCATTAAAGAAGGAAAAGATAAAAAATGAAGAGACATAAGCATCAAATCTGAACACAAAAACTTGATAACGGAGTTCTTCCCTGGTGGACTATGTCTCCAGGTCCTGCTCTCAAATGGGTAGACTCTTTCATTAACTCAACAAAAGAATTTGGCAAAATACATAAGTATACCTCATTCTGAAATCAAGATACAGAAATAATGCTCAGATCAGAAAATAGACAACACCATTGAATTCGTGGCGTCAAATCACCCAAAAATTACTGTCTCCATTCCTCGATCTGACTCTAGCACTCAGAGGCCCAAGAAGAAATTTGTCTCGATTTTTGTTCCTTCTCTGCAACCTACATTAATGAATAGACTGCATATAATTTTGTGCCCAAGAGGTTGTACCGTACATGCCCCTCCCCCTTGTTTGGGTGGATTCAACACTTAATTTTTTTTCATGGCGTTGGTTACAATGTATGGTTGTTGTCTTGTTGGTTTGGGCATAATTATTAAGGCGCATATGGTGGGAGGAGGTCCCAGGGTCAAACTCGTGGGCCTCACCCTTTTGGGTTTGTATTGTTGCAATATATAAATATAAAATATGGTTTGTTTGCTATGTTTAGTAGTGGCACTAATACATATCCCAATGGCTAACTTGTGGCCAAGTTTGGCATGGTCCATCAGAATTGGCAGACCCACCAAACTTAATATGTTTTTTCAAATTTAGCTCAGGGACTTTCATTGAGAATTTCCGTCCTGCCACATGGAAGCCTCCCACTAGGCCACATTTTCCTTTGCCAAGTCATCATGCCACCTTAGCACTCCATGTCATCATGCCACGTCAACATATGGATCGTACGAACTGCCACATGGCATGATCCGATTGGTCCATGGATCGGCCTGAAAATGCCAAAACTGGGTGGAACGTGGCAGCCTCTGGTGTTGCCACATCACCATGTTGACGTCAGCATGAAATGTGTCACCTTACTTTTCCCGCCACTTGTGTTTTACATATGCTGACATCATTCGTACAGATGTTGACTCATCCCTTGCTGACTGGGCTAGGTTAACCAAACTTTGACAATGAATATATTTCAATCCATAACTCTGTTTGACGAGCCATTTACACTGTTAAAAATATTGCGATGTGATCTTCATGATCATGTCAATTTGATTGATTCTTGGGAACTTTGAATTTTTTCCCTTTCTCTATCTTCTGAAGCCATTCTGAGCATCCTGAGTTGCCTCTTCAATTTTTGAGTTGTTCTTAGCCTTATCTAGATCCTTTTAGGATCAGGTTTCCTCATGGCACTAAA
>ML788967.1:748478-768022 GCA_009831015.1 Picea engelmannii
TGGAGGGATTAATTATTAATTGCGGAGGTGATTAATTTACATTTGTTTAACTCGCAGTGTACAACTGAAGAATACCTAACCATTCAGATCGGACGTGATTACTCAAATTAGGCACCAAGCCTTTCAGGATCTTGGGCCACACTACTATCATGATTAATGGAAGACTGAAAGAGTTTAATATAATCTAGCTCGTTAATGAAGACATGGCGCAAATAAAAAAAACACCTGCGACAGAAATCCAGTCATGAGAGGGCGCCAACACATCAATATCAAGGAGAGAGCCCACAATACCAAATGACACATTGCGTGTTAATTAACTAATAATATCCCTTAGTTAATTAATACAAGAAAATTCATTATATAAGAGTTAAATTTTCATATTTAACATATTATTATGACCATTATTATTAGTAACAAAGTAAGCAATGTATAGAGATGTTAAACAATAGAATAGTAGAGTAGAATCATTGAGTGTCATGTTCAAAGAGATGTGCTTAATGATACATCTGTTTGAACAAGGATGATGATAGCGATATGAAAACTACACATGTCATTTACAAAATCAACTATATTATTTTATTGTCATGAATTTGTTATGATATCTAACTCAACTATATTATTTTATTGTCATGAATTTGTTATGATATCTAACTCAACTAGGGACAAAACACAAGCCTAGTGAGATGTAACAAAACTTTATTCAACATTATTTTACAGAAAAGTAAAGTTCATAGTAACAAAGTAAGCAATGTATAGAGATGTTAAACAATAGAATAGTAGAGTAGAATCATTGAGTGTCATGTTCAAAGAGATGTGCTTAATGATACATCTGTTTGAACAAGGATGATGATAGCGATATGAAAACTAAACACATGTTATTTACAAAATCAACTATATTATTTTATTGTCATGAATTTGTTATGATATCTAACTCAACTATATTATTTTATTGTCATGAATTTGTTATGATATCTAACTCAACTAGGGACAAAACACAGCCTAGTGAGATGTAACAAAACTTTATTCAACATTATTTTACAGAAAAGTAAAGTTCAGGTGACCATGCAATCTTCTATTTATGATTTTGACACCACATATTCTCATCGTTCAGCTTTGTTAATAATATTTGCAAAACAGGCTATGTTGGACGATATCTTCTCGGTTTCATTTATAAGAAAAAATAGAAGTCCAACTTTGATTATACAGAGATGGTGGAGTTATTAGAGAGGAGAAATAGACCACTGCGTACTGACAATAAGCATTACGTCTGCACAATAATATCAATGCAATTCAATCATTAGAGTATTTTCTAAGTGAACGTGACTCACAATATGCAACTATATGGTTTGGAAGAAATTTGGTAGTGAACACTTTGTAATTTCCTCTAATTTATAACAAATCGAAATTGCATTCATTAGATGGCTTATGAGTACACAATTCATGAACTTAAAATTCAAATACAAGTAAAATATGGAAAGAGAAGAATGGTGTGAAACTAGAAAACTCTTCTTGTTATAACTTATAGACATAAAATCACTATTCCTTTCATCCCATCAGTGTTCTTGATCTTGTGGATTGAAGGCCCTCTGTTCATAGCCATTGAAATGGAACTACGGGGTATCAGTTGTGCTTGCCTTCCTTCATTTGGGCCTGCCTATGGGGTATCGTGTGTGCTTCCAAAAAGCATCTAAAAAGACTAGAAACCATAGCGGGTAAATCACACCAGAAAGCATAACTGGTAAATCGCATGGAAGATTGTTGTAAGAGATCCCCTTTTCTAAAAGAGAGATGCCCTGGAGCGTTACAGGAAGGGAGAACACCCTATATGCCTTCCCAACCCTCCCTCTAACACACACATATGAAGGGTTATGAAAATTATCAATATGAAATCCATGCTCACAAGATGGAGATCCACAATCACAAATATGGAGGCATATCAGACCATGAACAAAATATGACAAGGCATGCACATAAACAAATAACATATTCATGGATATCATAGATGTTGAATAAATCACAACAGAAAATCTGTTACAGAGAGAAAATCGATGTGGGTTTTGAATCTTGAAGTTACTTACAAATTACAAAAGCAACCCACTTGAGATTTCTAAGAGAAACACTGCTCGAACAGCATGTAACATTGCTCAAAATCCTCCCGAGATGCATCTATAGCAGGTGGACAATGAAATCCTTGGTTCATCTGTAGCGAGTAGACAATGAAATCCTCGGTGGTGTTGTTAAAGAATAATAAATTTTCACCACTGAAACAAAGATCATAACACCTGTGAAGTTGTTCAACACCTGTGAAGCTATTGCCATGTAGAGATGTACCTAACACATATTATATGGACTATGCATAGGAAAATATTATATGGACTATGCATAGGAAAACATTTAATGTTAGGGAAGTAATGTTAACTTGAAAGTTAACATTACTTCATCTTGTGCCCTATTCCTTAAGTTGAAATCAAATCAAGTAAAGTACGTGAAATTTCAGCCTAAGTTTGCCTCGATATGAGGCCAAATAAGACGCCAAACTCAAAACTTAGGATAAAATATCAAATGCAAGTCTAAAAATTTAGGAATTTACAAAAAGATTAGGTTAAATTCTTGGTTCATAAAAGAGAGATTCCCTGGAGGGAGAACACTCTATATGCCTTCCCAACCCTCCCTCTAACAGACACAGATGAAGGGTTATGAAAATTATCAATATGAAATCCATGCTCACAAGATGGAGATCCACAGTCACAAATCTGGAGGCATATCAAACCATGAACAAAATATGAGAAGACATGCACATAAACAAATAACATATACATGGATATCAGAGATGTTGAATAAATCACAACAGAAAATATGTTACAGAGAGAAAATCGATGTGGGTTTTGAAGATTGAAGTTACTTACAAATTACAGAAGTAACCCACTTGAGATTTCTAAGAAAAACATTGCTCAAGCAACATGTAACATTGCTCAAAATCCTCATGAGATTCATCTGTAGCGGGCAGACAATGAACTCCTCGGTGTTGTTGTTAAAAAATAGTAAAAGTCCATCGTTGAAACAAAGATCACAACACCAGTAAAGTTGTTCAACACTTGTGAAGTTGCTGCCATGTGAAGATGTACCTAACACATATTATATGGACTATGCATAGGAAAATATTATATGGACTATGTATAGGAAAATATTTAATGTTAGGTAAGTAATGTTAACTTGTAAGTTAGCATTACTTCATCTTGTACCATGTTCCTTAAGTTCGAGTTCAAACTAGGTAAAGGATGTGAAATTTTAGCCTAAGTTTACTTCGATATGAGGCCAAATAAGACGCCAAACTTAAAACTTAGGATAAAATATCAAATGCAAGTCTAAAAATTTAGGAATTTCCAAAAAGTTTAAGTTAAATTATTGGTTTCAGTGAAAGATTAATAGATCCTTATAAAATCGATTATTATAAAATCAATTACTATAGTCCCTACCAGCTCGAAGGGTAGGGACTAATAAGTGGTGAAGTACTTTGTTTTATATTTTATGGTGCATAAAGTGGGGCATAGTTTATGGGATTGAAAAAATCTATATATCATGTGAAGTAAATAACAAGATCTCAAAACATTTGAATTCATAAGAGAGGAAGAGATGATGTGACCAATCCTCCCTTGCCCTTCAATTCCTTCTGCTGAACCAGGAAAAGATTTAGTATCTTCCACTGTAAATTCTCGTTCAATTGAACTTGGATTCTAGATTTCTATTCTAGACTCACTAATTCAAACAAGTCTATACATTTTCATAATCGATACTCATAATGTACTTTGTATGGTATGGATTTGTGACTTGACTATGGAGGAAGTGTACATGCACTTGAAAACCTAAGTCTACGGAAAATTCACTGGTCAACAATGTTGTTAAATTTTTGGAATATATTTTTGGAATATAGTCCAGATTTGTGTTGTTGTTAGTACACCATTATTAATAAATTCTGATTTGGTATGTGCTTCATATATCAAAACCACAAAAAAAAACTATAAGTAATGTTTTATTAGTAATGGTTGCATCTTGGCATGATCACTGTGAAAGCTAAGCATGGAAACGAATATTGAAGTCCTAAAGACCATAGGAATATCCAATATATTGGTTTTCATTTTGTAACATCCCGCTCTGGTGCACTGAGAAAACTTATTCTTTGAGGACACTTGCTCGCAAGTGATCCGAACTTTTATGATATTAAACCATTTGTCCTTAATTATGATGCGTTATGATAGATGACCTGATGTTTACTACAATGCCATAGACATGTGCTATTGACTCAGTTTTACTGAGTGTCCAGGGTTTTGGACCTTGAGGATGCAGAGGCATCGATGGAACCCCTTGGACACTAGATTGAGTCAGGGAGTGTGCTATTTGGGTTGATTGTTTTACTGTGATTTTAGTACATTTGATTAGATGATATGATGTGGACATGTTCTGACATGTTTGTTGATGATGCAGTCTCACGATAGCTTGCTGACCAGACTCACATATGGAGTAAGGGGCCACACACGATTTCCAGAGAGCTTGAGGGAGAGGTGTGGACAACAACCCTGCCACAACCTACTAGCACTCCCACCGTGGCTCGAATTGTAGGTTAACGATTACCTAGTTCGAGAGGATCCATGATGTCGTGAAGGCAGGCTGCGATAGTCGCTCATGATGACTCTAAGGGGTGCGCAATAAGGCGGGGGCCTTATTCCTTAGAAACCCTTAGTCTCCCACAAGTTCACCTGGCGAAGTGTTGATTCCAGGGGTTATTGATGTCTACCAATCAGTCAAGAAGTGAGTGGCACACTTGGAGCACGTGGTGCATCCTAAAGGGCACATCGCGCAAAAGAAACAAACAAAGGCGAGTGGCACCCTTGGAGGACGGCGTGCATCCTGAAGGGCACGTCGCAGAAAAGAAACAAACAAGGTGAGTGGCACCCTTGGAGCACATGGTGAATCCTGAAGGGCACGTCGCACAAAAGAAACAAACGAGGCGAGTGGCACCCTTGGAGCACGTGGTGCATCCTGAAGGGCACGTCGCATTGATATTGATGAAGGAACAAACCTAGATCGCCCTAAGACTTTTAATGCATTAATAAATTCTTAAAACAACTTCCCTAAATAATTGTCACCCAGTTCAGAATCTAAGTCCTAAGTCTAAAACTTCTCTAGGGTAAAATTTTGTTTAACCTTAAGAAAAATACCCTATAAAAATAAAAATAAAAATTTAAACTAAAAACCACTTAAGTAATAGTTTTAGTCTTCATAAATTTTTGGGGTAAAATGAAGAGAGTAATAATTTAATTAAAATTTGTGGTTTTAAATTGTAAAGAAGAAATAAATTATTAAACTTCTGGAAGTGTAAAAATATTTTAAATTAATAATAAAAGGAAAAGAGTAAATAGCGCAACTGCCATTTTGGCTCTAATAAAAAGGGGAAAGAAGGGAATAATAAAAATTAGGAAACTAAGGAATGGGGAAAACATAATAAGGGAAAGAGGTGAACTTATGGTAAAAAACGAGGTTGACATAGTAAGGAATCTGCAATTAAGGACCTTCTAAAATGAACTAAATTAGCAACTTCATTTTAGGGAAAGTATTTAAACCTGAAAGGGAATCTAGGAACACCTAGGAGTAAATTTAGGAGAAACTCTAGATGGGTGAGGGAAATGAGACAATTAATAAATTTAACGAAAATAATTATTAGAGAAAAGAGGGGGATGGACGACACTTGTGCGAAGGAAAATATTTAGAAGATTTTTATTAAAACTTAATTTAAATGTGATTTAGGGAAAGTTGGAGGTTCTAAAAACTCTATAAAAGAAACGGAAGATGAGGAAGAACGGGATTGGTTGTTAGCGTAATGTTACACTGTCGGATTTGTGACTTGACTAATTACTTGTGGAGAGTTGGGATTTTCCAGCTCGGATAGGAGTGGTATCCCTGCCTTGCGAGGTGAGATGGGAGCTAGACGTACCATCTGGATAGTGTGTGGCCCCTTTGCGGCTCGGAGGACTAAGGGGGAAGCAGAGTACCCCTAGCGATTGGCTGGGAGGTACTGGTGAGGTCTCGACAGTCAGCGAGTGGGAGCAACATGAAGCAGGCGGACGACACCCGGAGCGAGCGATAAGGGAAAGGTATGAATTTTTAATTTGGTACAATAAAATGCATTATGACTCATGCTGAGATCGGTATATCGGTGTAAATGGTTTGATTAGCTAATTTTATTTATTTACTCTCCCTCTTATGTATTGTTGGATAATTTAACCTTCATTTTTATGCATGGATGGATAAACTTACGGTGCGTTTTATGCGTTGTTGAACTTTTAAACTTGCGTGGTTGGTCGATCTCTTCGCCAGATAGGGTGTTTTACCTTACTTTTCCCTAGCTTCATCTTGGACTTAGAAGGGAGCTTACGCCCTGCATTTTGGAACCCTTCCTTGATAGTTTATCTACGTGCGTCCTGAGTGTCGCCTCTGCATTTATGGGCTTGGTTCCTGTTGATCATCTCTTACCTTGTTTTTTTCTGTCTTCAATGTGTCTCTTCTTGGGGCGTTTTTGGACCTCTGCAACCGTTTTATTTAGGCATACCAATCATAGCCTCTTCATCCATCTTGGGTTGTACATTCCCAGAGGTTCTTTTTTTCTTTCGCATTTAAAATTTTGGAATTTAGATTTGCAGTCTCGGCACACACTGTTAGTTAACGCATTGATTGCTTATATCTAAGGGCGTATTAGAGGCAAATTCATTTGCATCAGAGGTCTATATTTTACCTCTGCCATTTTTAGTTAAAACTTCAAACTCGTCCTGTTTGGCAATCGTTTTGTCTTGATTTACAGATAATACCACTGGTTATTATATGAAATTAAAACTGAATTTGAATTCGTTCTAGCAATAGGTGGTTGGCATTTTCGTTTTTGAAAAAATGGATATGAGATTTCTTTATGGTAATAGGTGTTTGGCATTTTCGTTTTTGAAAAATTGGATCTGAGATTTTGTTTTGGAAATAGGTGTTTAGCATTTTCGTTTTTGAAAAATTGGATCTGAGATTTTGTTCTAGCAATAGGTGTTTGGAATTTTCGTTTTTGAAAAATTGGATCTGAGATTTTGTTCTGGCAATAGGTGTTTGGCATTTTCGTTTTTGAAAAATTGAATCTGAGATTTTGTTCTGGCAATAGGTGTTTGGCATTTCGTTTTTGAAAAATTGGATCTGAGAATTCGTTCTCGCAACAGGTATTTGACATTTTCGTTTTTGAAAAATTGGATCTGAGAATTCGTTATGGCAACAGTTGTATGGGCATTTTTCGGTTTTGTAATATTGGATCTGAGAATTCATTCTGGCAATAAGTGTTGACATTTTCGTTTCGTTTTTGAATGTCTGTGCATTTTGTTGGGCCCAAGATTTTGTTTGTTTAAGTTTGTAAATTAATGGTGGCTATCCAGAATTTCATGTGGGAACACTGACGTCAATTTTAATTACTATCTGTTTTCAATTGATTTCGTAAACCACCTTCCTGGTGTGTTTGCTTCCACCTTCGCAGAGAAGAAAATAGAATAGGATGAATCTGTTCAAACATAAAAACAATTATGACATTTACCTCTTTCTGGCAATAGGTGTTTGGCATTTTCGTTTTTGAAAAATTGGATTTGAGATTTCGTTCTGGAAATAGGTGTTTGGCATTTTCATTTTTGAAAAATTGGATCTGAGATTTCGTTTTGGCAATAGGTGTTTGGCATTTTCATTTTTGAAAAATTGGATTTGAGATTTCGTTCTGGCAATAGGTGTTTGGCATTTTCGTTTTTGAAAAATTGGATCTGAGATTTCGTTCTGGCAATAGGTGTTTGGCATTTTGTTTTTGAAAAATTAGATCTGAGATTTCGTTCTGGCAATAGGTATTTGACATTTTCGTCTTTTTATGTGTTTGTAAATTTGACAACACATAAACGGTAAGGTCCTTGAAACGAAGTCCAATAAATTATTATGATGTAGTAAATGGGGAATTAGCAAGTGTTTATATGTACTTATTTTTAAGGTTGGGTTGGTAACTTTGACTAACGAAAATTAAACGAAGTGATTGATCTGTACTTGTTTCCAAATGAGTTGCAGGTAATGTTGAGTCTTAATTAATGGTTGGTTATTGTCAGTGTCCTTCTGACTTGCGCCTTTCGTAGAGGACGTGGTCGTTCATTAGCTTTTGTTGTACTTGGTTGTAAACTTTGCGTGCTTGGTCTGCTTGTGTCGGGCGGAATGTAGACACCTCCATGTTCCTCAAAACAGTCGCCAGCCCTGAGACCTTAAATGGTTAAAATCGATGGGAACCTGGGCTTCAACATTGCTTATGTGTCTTGGAGGTCCTAACCATTGCAGGGTAGGATGGATGGGTAGTCAGTCTTACTTATAGTCGTTTGATCGTAGTTAATGCATGCAGTTACTTGTTGTGCATCTTATGTCGTCTTTTTGTGTTCGTCTTGGTTTACGTCTTGATCATCGTCGGGTGGCGATGCAGAGTCGAATGTTTTTGTTTCTCTTGTACGCGTGCACACACTTTTAAAAAAAATACACAAAAAAATAAAAGTAAAAAAATAAAAAATAAAATCACTTGTTATAAGAGGTTTAGTGTCGTAACGAGTAGGATCGTTCCATATGGTATCAGAGTGGGTTCGACCCATGACTTGGGATCGCTACGAATTTCGTTGACATGATTTAATTATACTAGTGTTGATCTAGTTGATTATGTGTGTGCAGGTAATCATGGTTAGAGGACGCCGCGGAGGCAGACGACGGGGTGCTAGGGGAGGGGGCGCGACACCTCCAGTAGCATCCACACCTGAGGGGTCTAACCCCCAGGGAGACAAGCAAGTTCTTGAACCGGAGCAGATAGCAGTTGGCAATGTTGTCGGGATGATGAGATCTTTTCAACGCATGTCCGAGGTAATGATCAGCCGTTTGGACAGAGATGAGGCCAGGGCACCGACACCCACTGAGGTCCTACCACGTGCACCGACCGTTACTGGTAGCATTCATTGTGAACTCGAGAAAGTCAAATTTCCCGAGTTCTTTGGTGCCCCAGACAGTGCAGTCGCCGAGGCGTGGTTGGAGAACATGGCGATGTGCTTCGCACTTCGTGATTATACCTCCAACATGAAATTCCGCATGGCGGTATTTCAACTGAAGGGAAGCACTCTTCTATGGTGGAAGACGCTCCTACCGTAGCTAAACATGGTCGTTGAAGATGTGTCATGGGAACTGTTCGAGGAACGGTTCCGAGAGAGGTACCTTTCAGAGGAATCCATTGGGCGTTACCTCAATGAGTTCAATGCCTTACAACAGGAAGGTCGTGCGGTGCCTGAGTACAAGGCACATTTTATGGAGCTGCTCCGGTATGCTCCGTACCTTAAAACGGAGAAACTTAATGTCAACAGGTTCGTGTTTGGCCTTAATGGCAGCCCGTGTGCGAAGGTTAGGATTTTGATTCCTCAAACCTTGCATGATGTCGTCCAAAAGGCTCTCATAGCCAAGGACGAGCTTATCAGTGGAGGTCAGACCAGGACTCTAGTGAGATCAGCAGGGCAGGGTTCATCTGGAACACCACTGCATCAGACACCAGTGAGACATACACTGGGATATCATGGGTTCCAGAGGGGATCCACCTTCACTACAGCCCAGCGACCACTGCCTCAACAGCGGGCACCTTATTGGGGACCACAGCATCAGCAGCAACGTCGCCCGCAGTAGCAGCAGTTTAGGCCTGTTCAACAAAACAGACTAGGGTTCTAGGCCAGTGGACCGTCATATTATACTTCGGGTACCAGGACTACTGGGTCGAAGAAGGGATGTTGGACGTGTGGGGAGCCACACTGTCAGCGTGACTGTCCTTTGGAGAGGATCAAAGTGTCTGGATCAGCAAGACCCAATACAGTGGGAGATCTGGGAAAGGCCCATAGGATTCATGCAGCGGTGAATAACCGTTAGGCAGAGCATCAGTCGACTGTGCTTGAGATGATAGGTACCATCGCTGACCAGACCCTTAGTGTTTTGATAGATCCCCGTGCTACCGAGAGTGTCATTTTTGGTGCAGTGCTAAAAAGGATTAAGGTAAAGGCAGTCGATCAGGACGATTTTAGCTTCGTAGAGATGGCTTCAGGAGCCAAACAGAAGGTTGGAGGAAAGGTTACGGGGTGTGCCCTTAACCTAGGAGAGTTTGTCACGAGGACCAACTTGTATGTCACAATATTAGGATCTTATGACATCATGATTGGTATGGATTGGTTGGAATTGCATGAGGCAATACTCAACTGCAAGACGAAATGGTTGAGCTTGGTTAATGACGAAGGACAGAGACATGTGATTGTAGGAAAGAACTAGGGAGTTTCCCTGAGGTTCGTCTCTTCCTTACAGTTACGGAAGAGTATGCGTAAGGGGTGCAAGCTTTATGCAATCCTTGCGCTAAATGAAAAGGGAGTAGTGGAAGGTCTAGAACACCTTCCGGTGGTGAAGGAGTTTGCGGACGTATTTTCAGAGGAGTTACCTGGGATGCCGCCGGAAAGGGAGTTAGATTTCACCATAGACCTAAAACCAGGGACCGAACCGATAGCAAGAACGCCTTATCGGATCTCGACCCTGGAGTTGCAAGAGTTGAAAATGCAACTGAAGGATTTGCTGGACCTGGGACTGATACAACCTAGTGTGTAACCGTGGGGTGCATCGGTTATTTTCATACGAAAGAAGGATGGATCGTGGAGGCTTTGCATTGACTACCGTCAACTGAAAAAGGCTACGATCAAGAATCAGTATCCCTTTCCAAGAATTGATGATCTGTTCGATCAAATGAATGGTGCGACGGTGTTCTCCAAGATTGATTTGTGATCCAGGTATCATTAGTTACGGATCAAGGAGGATGACGTCCCTAAGACCGCCTTTAAGACGAGATTTGGACACTACGAGTTTATTGTTTTACCATTTGGACAGACAAACGCCCTAGGGGTATTTATGAGTTTGATGAACCAGGTGTTTTGCGAGTACTTGGACAAGTTCGTCCAAGTATTCATTGACGATATTTTGATCTACTCTTGGATGATGGAGGAGCATGACGAGCACTTTCACTTGGTAATGCAGTGTCTGCGAGAGAACAAATTGTATGGGAAGTTGTCCAAATGCTCTTTTTATCAATCAAGGATTCACTACTTAGGGCATGTCATCTCTGGCAAAGGCATCGCCGTGGATCCAGCCAAGGTTGAGGCTATTATGGAATGGCCTGCGTCGACAAATGTCATCGAAGTGCGTAGCTTTATGGGTTTAGCAGAATACTATCAACGATTTGTCAAGGGATTTTTGAAGATAGCAAATCTGATCACGGAATTGCAGAAGAAAAATAAGAAGTTTGTTTGGACCGAGAAATGCGTAGAAGCATTTCGGAGGCTTAAGGAGTTGTTGACAACAACATCGATACTAAAGGTCCCTGACATGGACGCAGACTTCTTGGTATGCATAGACGCATCCAAGGAAGGTTTAGGCGGAGTCTTGATGCAAGACAGACGAGTGATTGCTTACATTTCGAGGAAATTGAGAAGGCATGAGGAGAACTATGCGACACACGATTTGGAGTTATTAGCCATCATATATGCCTTGAAGGTTTGGAGACACTACCTTGTTGGACAAAAATTTGAATTAAAGACTGATCATTGTGGACTGCAACACATTTTTACGCAAAGCGACCTGAACGCGCGACAACGACATTGGTCATAATAGTGAACCGAGTGGCAGATGCTTTGAGTCGAAGGCCGTGCATATTTTTGGTGTTGCCCCTTTAGACGAATGTACGTGAGAAGATTCTCACTTTACAGCGTGACGATGATTGGTACAAGGAGGTCGAGGATTTTATTGGACAAAACACAATGATGGTACCACGGTATGAGGGATATTCATTTGATGGCGATGGGTTGTTAAGGTTTAAAAGTCAGATTTGCATACTGCATAGAGCGGTTTACATGGTTCACCCGGGAGTCATGAAGATGAGGGCAGATCTTAAACCCTTATTCTTCTGTAGGGGAATGAAGGCCGACATAGTTAACTATATGGCCAGGTGTCTTGAGTGTCCACAGGTAAAGGATGAACATAGACACCCAGCATGATTACTACAACCACATGCCATTCCGGAATCGAAATGGGAAGTTATTTCGATGGATTTTATTGTTGGATTGCCACTGACAGCAAGGAGACACGACTCGATTTTTGTAGTAGTAGACACTCTGACGAAGAGTGCTCACTTTATTCCTGTGTGTACGACGTATCAGGCACCTGACATAGATAGAGTTTTCATTAGTGATATTGTGTGGCTGCATGGCATGCCTAAGAGGATTATATCCGATCGAGGATCGGTGTTTACTGGATGATTTTGGACGAGTTTCCAAGAGGCCTTGGGAACCCAACTTAACTTTAGTACTGCGTATCACCCAGAGACTGACGCACAGACCGAATGAAAGAAGAAAACCTTGGAGGACATGTTGCACATGTACGTGATGGACCAACAAAAGCATTGGGAAGAATTCTTGCCACTAGTAGAGTTCGCTTACAACAACAGTTACCAGAGCACCATTAAGATGGCGCCTTTCGAGTTTCTGTATGAGCGACCGTGTTGAACGCCTTTGAGTTGGGATCGACTTGAGGATAGGGTCCTGGTGGGAACATAAGTGATCCAAGAAATGGACGAACAAATGCAAACAATAAGACAAAGGAATAATGAAGCACATGATCGACAGAAGAGTTATGTCGATGCGCACCGAGTCGAACGTAGTTATGAGGTCAGAGATCGAGTCTTCTTGCAGGTTAAACCGCATAAGTGTTCGATCAAGTTTGGAAAGGGAGATAAACTCTCTCCTAGGTTCATGGGACCTTTCGAGATTGTGGAGAGAAAGGGGCCCGTGGCCTATCGACTGGCCTTGCCTGATTCTTTGAGGCGTATGCACGATGTTTTTCATGTATCTATTTTGAGACATTATATTAGTGATCCTACACATGTGATTGACATGAGTTCCTTGCAAGTATTAGATGAGGGAGTGCTCACGGCTGAGCCGGTATGCATATTAGATCATCGCATTAAACAGTTACGACGTCGAACAGTAGACGAGGTCAAGGTCCAATGGGACAATTATAGTCCGCACTCGGTGACCTGGGAGGACGCATATGATATGCACCAACAATTTCCATTTTTGTTTCATAGATAGACTTATGATACTGTGATACATTTGTTTTGGCATTTATACTATGAAACTTCGGGACGAAGTTTATACCAAGTGGGGGTGTATGTAACATCTCGCTTTGGCGCATTGAGAAAACTTCTTCTTTGAGGACACTTGCTCGCAAGTGATCCAGACTTTTATGATATTAAACCATTTGTCCTTAATTATGATGCATTATGATAGATGACCTGATGTTTACTGCATTGACATAGACATGTGCTATTGACTCAGTTTTACTGAGTGTGCAGGTTTTTGGACCTTGAGGATGCAGAGGCATCGACGGAACCCCTTGGACTCCGGATTGAGTCAGGGAGTGTTCTATTTGGGTTGATTGTTTTACTGTGTTTTTAGTACATTTGATCATATGATATGATGTGGACATGTTCTGACATGTTTTTTGATGATGCAGGATGATGATAGCTTGCCGACCAGACTCACATATGGAGTAAAGGGGCCACACACGATTTCCAGAGAGGTTGAGGGAGAGGTGTGGACAACAACCCTGCCACAACCTACTAGCACTCCCGCCGTGGCTTGAACTGTAGGTTAACGATTACCTAGTTCGAGAGGATCCATGATGCCGTGAGAGCAGGCTGCGACAGTCGCTCATGATGACTCTGATGGGTGCGCAATAAGGCGGGGGCCTTATTCCTTAGAAACACTTAGTCTCCCACAAGTTCACGTGGCGGAGTGTTGATTCCAGGGGTTATTGATGTCTACCAATCAGTCAAGAAGCGAGTCACACCCTTGCGCAAAAGAAACAAACAAAGCGAGTGGCACCCTTAGAGCGCGTGGTGCATCCTCAAGGGCACGTCGCACAAAAGAAACAAACAAGGTGAGTGGCACACTTGGAGCACGTGGTGCATCCTGAAGGGCACGTCGCACAAAAGAAACAAACGAGGCAAGTGGCAACCTTGGAGCACGTGGTGCGTCCTGAAGAGCACGCCGCGTTGATATTGATAAAGGAACAAACCTAGATGGCCCTAATACTTTTAACGCATTAATAAATTCTTAAAACAACTTCCCTAAATAATTCTCACCCAGTTCAGAATCTAAGTCCTAAGTCTAAAACTTCTCTAGGGTAAAATTTTGTTTAACCTTAAGAAAAATACCCTATAAAAATAAAAATAAAAATTTAAACTAAAAACCACTTAAGTAATAGTTTGAGTCTTCATAAATTTTTGGGGTAAAATGAAGAGAGTAATAATTTAATTAAAATCAATGTTTTTAAATTGTACAGAAGAAATAAATTATTTAACTTGTGGAAGTGTAAAAAGATTTTAAATTAATAATAAAAGGAAAAGAGTAAATAGCGCAACTCCCATTTTGGCTCTAATAAAAAGGGGGGAAAAGGGAATAATAAAAATTAGGAAACTAAGAAATGGGGGAAACATAATAAGGGAAAGAGGTGAACTTATGGTAAAAAGCGAGGTCAGCATAGTAAGGAATCTGCAATTAAGAACCTTCTAAAATGAACTAAATTAGCAACTTCATTTTAGGGAAAGTATTTAAACCTGAAAGAGAATCTAGGAACACCTAGAAGTAAATTTAGGAGCAGCTCTAGCTGGGTGAGGGAAATGAGACAATTAATAAATTTAAAGAAAATAATTATTGGAGAAAAGAGGGGGATGGACAACACTTGTGCAAAGGAAAATATTTAGAAGATTTTTATTAAAACTTAATTTAAATTTGATTTAGGGAAAGTTGGAGGTTCTAAAAACTCTATAAAAGAAAGGGAAGATGAGGAAGAAGGGGATTGGTTGTTAGCGTAACGTTACGCTGCCGGATTTGTGACTTGACTGATTACTTGTGGAGAGTTGGGATTTTCCAGCTCGGATAGTAATGGTAGCCCGGCCTTGCGAGGCGAGCTATGAGCTAGACGTACCATCTGGATAATGTGTGGCCCCTTTGCGGCTCGGGGGGATAAGGGGGAAGCAGAGTACCCCTAGTGATTGACTGGGAGGTACCGGTGAGGTCTCGACGGTCGGCGAGCGGGAGAGGCACGGAGCGCGCGGACGACACCCGAAGCGAGCGATAAGGCAAAGGTGTGAATTTTAAATTTGGTAGAATAAAATGCATTATGACTCATGTTGAGATCGATATATCGATGTAAATGGTTTGATTAGCTAATTTTATTTATTTACTCTGTCTCTTATGTATTGTTGGATAATTTAACCTTGCATTTTTATGCATGGATGGATAAACTTACGCTGCATTTTATGCGTTGTTGAACTTTTAAACTTGCGTGGTTGGTCGATCTCTTCGCCAGTAAGGGTGTTTTCCCTTACTTTTCCCTAGCTCCATCTTGGACTTAGAAGGGAGCTTATGCCCTGCATTTTGGAACCCTTCCTTGACAGTTTATCTATGCGCGACCTGAGTGTCGCCTCTGCATTTATGGGCTTGGTTCCCGTTGATCATCTCTTACCCTGTTTTTTTTTGTCTTCAACGTGTCTCTTCTTGGGGTGTTTTTGGACCTCTGCAACCATTTTATTTAGGCATACCAATCATAGCCTCTTCCTCCATCTTGGGTTGTACATTCCTAGAGGTTCTTTTTCTCTTTCGCATTTAAAATTCTGGAATTTAGATTTGCAGTCTGGGCACGCACTGTTAGTTAACGTATTGACTGCTTATATCCGAGGGCGTATTAGAGGCGAATTTGTCTGGATCAGAGGTCTATATTTTACCTCTGCCATTTTTAGCCAAAACTTCAAACTCGTCCCGTTTGGCAATCGTTTTGTCTTGATTTACAGATAATACCGCTGGTTATTATATGAAATTAAAACTGAATTTGAAGTCGTTCTAGAAATAGGTGGTTGGCATTTTCATTTTTGAAAAATTTGATCTAAGATTCCGTTCTGGCAATAGGTGTTTGGCATTTTCATTTTTCAAAAATTGGATCTGAGATTTCGTTTTGGCAATAGGTGTTTAGCATTTTCATTTTTCAAAAATTGGATCTGAGATTTCGTTCTGGTAATAGGTGTTTGGCATTTTTCGTTTTTGAAAAATTGGATCTGAGATTTCGTTCTAGCAATAGGTGTTTGGCATTTTCGTTTTTGAAAAATTGGATCTGAGATTTTGTTCTGGCAATAGGTGTTTGGCATTTCGTTTTTGAAAAATTGGATCTGAGATTTCGTTCTGGCAATTGGTATTTGACATTTTCGTTTTTGAGAAATTGGATCTGAGAGTTCATTCTGGAAACAATTGTATGGGCATTTTTTGGTTTTGTAATATTGGATCTCAGAATTCGTTCTGGCAATAAGTGTTGAAATTTTCGTTTCTATTTGACCTTCACGCGTACGAAGGTGCCCCTCCTTCCTGTAGGTTGTCCATGCATGAATGCAAAGAATGTCTGTGCATTTTGTTGGGCCCAAGATTTCGGTTGTTTAAGTTTGTAAATTGACGGTGGCTATCCAGAATTTCATGTGGGAACACTGACGTCAATTTTAATTACTATCTGTTTTTAATTGATTGCATAAACCACATTCCTGGTGTGTTTGCTTCCACCTTCGCAGAGAAGCAAATGGAATAGGTTGAATTTGTTCAAACATAAAAACAATTATGACATTTACCTCTTTCTGGCAACAGGTGTTTGGTATTTTCATTTTTGAAAAATTGGATCTAAGATTTCGTTCTGGCAATAGGTGTTTGGCATTTTCGTTTTTGAAAAATTAGATCTGAGATTTTGTTTTAGCAATAGGTGTTTGGCATTTTCATTTTTGAAAAATTGGATCTGAGATTTCGTTCTGGCAATAGGTGTTTGGCATTTCGTTTTTGAAAAATTGGATCTGAGATTTTGTTCTGGCAATAGGTATTTGGCATTTTCGTTTTTGAAAAATTGGATCCGAGAATTCGTTCTGGCAACTGTTGTATGGGCATTTTTCGTTTTTGTAATATTGGATCTGAGAATTCATTCTGGCAATAAGTGTTGAGATTTTCGTTTCTATTTGACCTTCACGTGTACGAAGGTGCCCCTCCTTCTTGTAGGTTGTCCATGCATGAATTCAAAGAATGTCTATGTGTTTTGCTAGGCCCAAGATTTCGTTTGTTTAAGTTTGTAAATTGACGGTGGCTATCCAGAATTTCATATGGGAACACTGATGTCAATTTTAATTACTATCTATTTTTAATTGATTTCGTAAACCACCTTCCTGGTGTGTTTGCTTCCACCTTCGAAGAGAAGAAAATCGAATAGGCTGAATCTGTTCAAACATAAAAACAATTATGACATTTACCTCTTTTTGTTTCAATTATGAATCTGTTTCAGTTACAAAAACAATTATGACATTTACCTCATTCTGTTTCAATTTATATTTTGAATCTATTTCAATTAGGTTGAATATGATTTAATATTCTTATTACATTTTGCAAGAGCATGACATGACGCTGTGAAAGGGTTTTATGACGTGGTCAAAAAAATTCTGAGTTGACTCCTGGTTCCGACAATTACCATTTCTCTAGTGGCCAAATTGTTTATCGATACCTGGCATGCATTCCCAGCTGTCTCCTTGCTAGTTTTCATGCTTTACCTGGCATAGTGATTGGGCCGCTAGTTTTTTTGTGCTTGATAATTTATAGAATGTATTGTTTGGTTATTTTATTGTAGTTATCATTGCAATGATATGGGAATATAAATAAAGTGTAATGGTCACTGTTATGGATAACATAAGGGTTATTATGATTTGTATAGAGATGGTTACTCAAATATATTATTATGGTAATATGTAAATATCAGGCCACTGTAATAGATTTCTCTCGCATTATAAAATAGAATGTAATGTTAGTGATATAAAAAGGGTAATCCTGTTGTTAGTCTAATGCAATGTTATCATAACCCCAAAGGGTAGGTAAGGATATTGTTATTTTAGTGAAAATGTTCTTGAAATTTTATTGTTATGAACATCATGAATTGGTATAGTAAGGAGTAATGCTTTATGGTTGTAAATTATATTGTTATTGGAAGGGTAACGTCATTGTAATTATTGTTTCTGAATTATGTAAGAGTAATGTTTTCCAATATAATATAGAGGGTAATGTTAGTGTTAGATCACATATAAAAAGAAATGTCATTGATATTCTATTATAATGTTATTGTAATGTAGGGTCAGTATATTTTTTCGTTTGAAACATGTAAATGAAATGTCCTTGCAAATTGGAAGGATGATATGTTAGCATTTGACAACATATGAAATGTAAGATCATTGTTATTTGTTATTGTAGTATTAAAATAATGATATGGTTAAATTATTGTAAGTGACATTCAATTTTATTAATGCTGACAACACATAAGTGGTAAGGTCCTTGAAACGAAGTCCAATAAATTATTATGATGTAGTAAATGGGGAATTAGCAAGTGTTTATATGTACTTATTTTTAAGGTTGGGTTGGTAACTCGTCGACTAACGGAAATTAAACGAAGTGATTGATCTGTACTTGTTGCCAAATGAGTCGCAGGTAATGTTGAGTCTTAATTAATGGTTGGTTATTGTCGGTGTCCTTCTAACTTGCGCCTTCCGTAGAGGACATGGTCATTCATTAACTTTTTTTGTACTTGGTTGTAAACTTTGTGTGCTTAGTCTACTTGTGTCGGGCGGGATGTAGACACCTCCATGTTCTTCAGAATAGTCGCCATCCCTGAGACCTTAAATGGTTAAAATCGATGGGAACCTGGGCTTGAGCGTTGCTTATGTATCTTGGAGGTCCTAACCATTGCAGGGTAGGATGGATGGGTAGTCAGTCTTACTTATAGTTGTTTAATCGTCGTTAATGCATGCAGTTACTTGTTGTGCATCTTATGTCGTCTTGTTGTGGTCATTGTAATGTCCCCAAGGCCGAGCCCTTTATAAACCTGATGTATGAAATGAATTGTACAGATGTGTTATAGGCTGGTGAGCCGAGTTCCTATAAGTTGTAGGCTTATGTGTTTGTTAGGCCAGGGAGCCTAAGTGTTGAAGGCCAGGAGCCTGCTGTTGTACTTGTATGTATGCAGAATATTTAATAAAATATAAACACCGCCAGGTGCAGACTGACCACGATGAATGAGTGAAGGGGGACTGAGCGTCCACAGAATGGGCAAGGGATTAGGGGCTGAAAGGTGGGAAAAGGGGCTGAGTGCTAAGCCTAGGGGCCTAAGCCTGGGAAATAATATTTTAATATTATTTTAAAAAGAGACATGTGCATTTCTGTTTATCCTAAGTTCCTGGAAAGGGAGGGAATGTGCAAAGGGGATGCACGCTGTGGTACGCATGCAGTTCCCAGGGTGACAAGTGTCAACCCTGGTGCATGCAAATAAAA
>ML788967.1:777454-787863 GCA_009831015.1 Picea engelmannii
TCCCTGTGATCTCAGCCTAGCCTAGGATTCCTTGCCTTGGGGTGGAGCTCGGTCCCAGCTCGGGGGTGATCCACTGTTGAGCTAATGAACAGTGTGGTCTAAGGCTGGGAGGTTCGTGGAAGGCCTGCACTTGGTTGGTGAATGCTACAGCAGATAAAAGATAAGTAATCTGAGTTATGTTTTAACACATTTGACATGACTGTGTTGTTTTGTATCATGTTTTCCGCTGTGTAAATGAATTAATGATGAATGCTATGGGACATTTAATTATAGCAGTACCCATATATTTTACTCTGAGTTGTTAAGTGTGTTTAATTCTAGTTAAATGCATTTGTTTTTAAATCCATGTAATGAATGGTAAACTCGAAGAGGTTTGTGTGAACCTGGGTAGTGAAGGGTACACTACAAATTGGTATCAGAGAAATTGGTACACTACAAATTGGTATCATAGCAATTGGTACACTACAGTCATCGTGGTTTACGTCTTTATCATCATCGAGTGGCGACGAAGAGTCGAATGTGTTTGTTTCCCTTGTACGCGCACACACACTTTTAAAAAAAATACCCAAAAAAAAAAAAAAAAAATTCACATGTTATAAGAGGTTTGGCGTCGTAACGAGTAGGATCATTACATGTTTTCATAACAAGGTTGTGTTGCAGCGCAGTCCTTGCCAATGAGCTTAGAAAACAAATTGTGGAAAATGGGGTCGGATTGTAAATGAAACGAAGTGTTTGGTGCAAAATTTATATCAAGGAAATGTTGTGTGCAACATGCATATCACGGAAGATGGGGCAAAAGTAAATGACAGTTGGCAGGCAGAGAAACATCTAATTTTTGGAAGTATATAGGAAACTTAATTTTTTTGAAAGTATATAAGAAAGTAAATATTTTTTTGACAGTGCAAAATTAAATTTGGAAATTTAAATGCATTTTCCATATGGACTGCTGAAAGATAAAAATATATTATGACATAAAATTAATAGGAGATAAGAAATATAAAAATTTAAATGCATTTGTGAACATGGGGTATAAGTAAATGATGCTTTCATTGTTGAACTCCATTTATTTTGAAATATATAAAAAAATAAATTTTTGTAACATATAAAAGAGTAAATGCATTTGCCATACAGACTGCTGAAGGATAAGAATAAAAGTCTAACATATTAAGAAAAAATGCATTTGTTATACAAAGTACTGAAAGATAAGAATAGAGTCTGTAACATATAAAAATTTAAATGCATTTTTATTTGAAATCTGTCAAAAAATAAAAGTTTGTTACATACCACTGCAAATTTTGAAAGATACAAAAAAATTAAAGTTTGTTACATATAAATCATAATTTCAATGCATTTGTCATGTAGACTGGGATTGGGGTTCATGTGGACCATTAAATAAATATGTACAAGAAACAGGATTGTGAAAAGAAGATAGAGTGCAATAGCTACAAAAGAAAATAAATGGAAAGGTATAAGTGTTTGCCTATACATCTTTATTTAAGAAAGTGGAATAACTAGGTTGAGAAAGAAAGAAAATGAGATGAGTAAACTTACAGTGAGGGTACATATGAGGGATTTTGCTATTTTCTTGCAGTTGTCGTTTCATTGATGTCAGCGAGGACTGCGGTTTCAAGGATGTTCTCCACGGTTGCTGGAATGTTGGCAACTGCCTGTTGTCTTTCGTTGGCGGCCTGTTTCAATTTCCTTTTGATCCATTCTTAAATGTATCCTCTCATTGGGGCGACGTTGATCTCATTCCATATTTTGATGTTGAAAATATCGTTTTCTAATTCCTGGAAGTTGATAGAAAGATTAGAGAGAGCTTGATGAATTTCCTCATTCTGTACTGCATATCTCACTAGCTAGTCATGGATGTGAGCTTGATAAAATTGAAGGATGCTGTAAAAAATTTCTAGAGACAAGGCCTTCAACATAGCAACCATTTTATCGAACTCTTGCCTGGCTAAGGGAAAGGAGTTTGTGATTAAGAGGGGGTCTTGGAATTCATTGGTTTTCCCAGATAAGTCTATATTTGATGTCTTTGTGAATAATTTATCTTTCTTCAATATGGCTTGTTCACATGACTGAACAATGAGACGCAGGTTCTTTACTTTTTCTTTTCAACATGCATTCAGTTGCATGCATTCAGGTGAATAATTGCATTAATGTATTTAAAGTAATAAAAATGGATGGAGAAATAATGAAAATTGTGAGTCGAGAGATGTCAAGATAGGGTAAATTCTTAAATTACCGGGTTTTCCAATTGAATAATAACATAATAATTTATAATGTATTTTATTTGGTGGTTTCAAGTCTTTGAGTTTTAATGAGGTGGGTAATACCATGTGTCAATGATTTTTGTCACTCTTGCATAGGTATATGGAATTTATTTTCCCAAGAAAACATCTTTGTATTCATGAGAGGTGAATATACACATTGTTGTTCATAAAATAACTATTCAGAGCTTATCAACCCATCCTATCTCGACAAAAAAAGACCCAACAATCCGTACTACCTTTTCTACAAAAATTTTCCTATACAAAAATTCATCACTACATACCTGCAACAACAAATCCTATACAAAAAATAATAAAAAATCAAAGTTGACATAGCCACTTCATTCATTACTTTTGCATCTGATACCAAATTGGCATACATAATCGATGAAAAAGTATTATAGTTATAACTCCATGGTGTAACACACCTGACCCCCTAGTCCTCATTTAGGTTGATGGGGTGTCAATTTCCCTTTCACCAACTTCTTCATCTATCTAAATAAAGTTCGTAGATTAATTATGCTCGTCACGATATTTCCAACGAATGTAACCATGCTCCATTTTGATCTTTGGATCGAAATTTACAGTCTTTCAAATTTTTTGGGTCTTTAATGGACAAAGCCCTCTCATCGCCATGTGGATCCTATTTTCTTGTTCCATTTGACATGGCACTAATGTGGCAGCCAACACCTGTCTCCCACGTGGATCCTAGTCGCTTGTTGCATTTGACGTGGCTCCCATGTGGCACTGATGTGGCAAGCACAACTTTTATCATTGGATCCTCGTCTTATTAGAATTACGAATCAACGACTATGATCTACTATGAGCCCTTCTCCATCGTTAGAGTCTTTCCATTGGATTTCTTCCACTCCTAACTTCCTGGCTCCCTCCAACAACCTGGGTCTAACAAAATCCTCCTCCGACTGATTCAACGGTCTTGGGAGATCGACAATCAATGACTCTGATTTCATCGATTATTCTAACTTACACGACAATTAACATCCTTTCCTTCCAACCTTTCATACTTGACCTTGTGGGGCCCAAGATATATCATTGATTTTCATAGCATCGTGCCACTCTCCAATCAACGGTCCATATTTATCCTCGGAGGATACACCATTGAAGTCCATCCCCCTCGTAAACCGCAACTCACTCCGACCAACTCCCTCCAATGAACAATTGAGATCTATCGATTAATAGATCTAAGGGCTAAGATTTAGACACCTATCCCAAGGTTCATATTGACAGGTACTCCTACTTGGTCCTTTATGTAAATTGCATCCTACCACATGTCATCCTCTAGACATGCAATCACTTTGCATTAGCATGACGTCAATCTTCTTTCTTAGCTTCGCTTAAGTAGGACCCCGTGTGACATTAGAGTTGGAACCCAAGACACATAAATCTACTCAACTTTGCCACCTGTCTTGACACATGGCACTCAGATCTCGTCGCATTTCTCTCCCTCAAAATTCCAATTCACCTTGACACATGGCACAATCACCACTTGACACGTGGACCACCCACGTGGACTAATCTGGTGTACATGTCATCGTTGAGCACGTGCATGTCCATCCAGGTCCTGACACCTATCCACTATGCATTGATTAGGTGACATCATCCTCATTAGCATGACATCACCTTCCCTCTTGGCCTCACCTAGGTGAGAGCCACAATGATCTTCGAATGAGGTTACTTCTCGGTTGTTCACCCATCTAAGACCATGATTTCTCCTAAGACCCTTCCCCATCAGAGTGCCTCTTCCATGGGCTTCCAAGGAAACTCTGATCATCGCACTCTAACAACCCCACTGCGACAATGGTTCAGATCATCCGACGCCTCTCTCGATGGATCCAACAGTCTTGATTTCTCCTCGAGGGATTTCCCATCAGAGTGTCTCTATGCTAGATTTCAGGGCCACTTTGAATGTCAGGCTCTGATGGTTCCTCTGCAATCAATGACCATGATCTTTCAGATCCACCATCTGATGGATCCAACGTTCCATATCTAATCACATCGTTGAATCGACAACTTCGATCTTCCAAAGTAAAAATACAAGGTTTTCTCCAGGTTATCACTCTATTTCAGGACTTAGACAAATCATGGATTCTTTTAAGTATTTATTAAGGCTTACCAATTCTTCATGAACTTCGATTCTTACCCATACTGGATAAGTTCTTCTCAGGTTTTTCAACAAGACCTTTGAAACTCTCATCTCGCTTCGAAACCCTCTACGACATTCTCTCTTCACTGATTACGTAAACACTTTTTTCCTGTGAACTGTCCATACTAGGACAAGAGAATTTTGCGCCCAAGCTGGGCTAAGACATGTCGAACTTCCAACTATTATACCGATGATTTTACATAAAATTTTCATACACATAGGAATATACAATTCTAGGAAATTCTAACAAAAAAATACTTAAGTTTAATTAAAACAACAATTACCCATGACATAAATACATAATTATAGTTTCTGCGTAGTTCTAAAAACAAATATACTGAAGCATAATTAGAACAACAAATGGGCATAAAAAAATACATAAACATTTACATGGCAATTTAAACAAGCACATAGTGGGCACTTATTTGGTATAAATAAGCCACCAACTACATGCATACCTCAAACTTTCCTCCCTTCCTTAGACTCTGTTACTCATAAGCTCAATAATAGATCACCCCTGAGCTAGGTCTAAATATCCACTTGGGAAAAGGAAATCCTAACCCAAAATAAGGTCTCTCAATAACTGAAATGCTCAAACTCAGGTGCCAATTCTAGAAGACAACCTACATCCTCTCATTCCCCACATGTCTGTCCCACCCTAGGAAGTGTGCCTCTTCTCTGATCAAAAGTCCTTTAGCTACCCCACCTCCCTTCTGGGGCTTCAACAACAGGTCATACAGGAAGCCTCAAAGCCCTATAGTTGCAACTTGGCACCTTGGGAATCAAATTCCCAACAATTATCTCACCTATAGAGAATGTTCACAGGAATAACAACCCACTTCTTCAATAGAACATGTGTCTGGAAACCCACCTCTTCAACCAAATTACCAGGAAACCACCCCACAGCTTCCTCAATGCAGGTATGGTGATGGAAACAAGGTACGGATGGTAACAAGGAGTGGTAGTACAAATGACAGTGAGAATGATAGAATGATAGGTAAAATAAACTAAGTTTTCCCCAATATATTTGCATGTTCATGAAATTCTACTTGTCACCTCATAAACCCCCCTTGAGCCCATGTGGTGATTCATTTCCATCCTCTAAGAACTTAGGATAAAACCATATCCCATGCCTTTTGACTTTAGGAATATTTTAACAATATTTCCTTGGATTAAGCCCCCACAGCTTAACCCTCTTCCTAGACTCTTAGCCCCTTTTCCCTTCTATTCGAATTTTATCCTCCTATACTCTTATGTCTGGTTTGTCTGTATGCAATGATGTTTTTCATTAATATTTGTATGTGTGGTTACATCTGCAATGGTATGCATGCTAGCCTTTTTAACATCTATTCTCTCTGGCCTAATCACACAAGAACTTTGGCATCAAATTACATATATAGATGGCATGCTGGCCCAAAATGTCTTGGATCACCAGCCTATATGTACATTTATATTTACATTACAATTGGGGTTCATCCTAGGGGTATTTCATTCCCCTCCCCCTTATTTATGCATTGTCCTCAATGTAGTGTATACAAATATACAATTAAAACTTCAAAAGTTTCCAAAAAGATGTAGGTACTCTGCCCACATAGAATCCTCGTTCTTCCAAGTTGCATCCTCAGGACTGTACCAGGTCCATTAGAGCTTTACTATCCCTATGGCTCAATTATGAAGCTTCTTGATCTTCCGGTCCAATATGCAATTTGGTTGCACTTGAAATTCTCCTTCTGGCTCAACCTGAATCACATTCCAATCAATGACATCATTAACATCATGTACATACTTTTTAAGAAAGGATACATGGAACACATTATGAATATGCATGGATGTAAGTAGTGCAAGAATATATGCAACAAGACCAATCCTTTCCAGAACTTCGAAAGGTCCACAATATCTTGCTGCAAGTTTTTAGTGATTTCCCAACTTCGTCTTGCCTTCAATTTCAAGAATACATGGTCACTCACTGTAAATTCCCCGTGAGTTCTGTTTTTATCATCATAACTTGTGTGTTTGTCTTGGGTAGCCTTTAAGTTCTGTTTTATTTTCACCATCTGCCCCTCCAACGCAAATCTAAAAAAAACAAATTTAAAAAAAAAAATTAAAAAGTAAAAAATTATTCAAAAAATAAGAAAACTCCCTAATGTAAATCTTTATATTAAAAAACATTTAAAAAAAAATTAATTTTTTATATTACAAATTAAAAAAAAAATATTATATATATATAAACATGTATATAGAGTTATAATTTTATAACTATATATTATATATTTATATATTATACAACTATATAATATCTACTTATATATTATACAACTATATAGTATATAGTTATATAGTTATATAATTATATATAATATAGTTATATAAATATATAACTATATAGATAGAATGATTTGGGCGGAGGCGATGCTCACATCACCCCAAAATCCCCGCGACCTAGGACCAAGTCCCATGGCGGCCACAATACCTGGTCCTAGCCCGCAAGGGGACTTGGGCGATGCCTGACATCACTCTCACGACCCTCTGGTCAAAAAACAACTGATGTGGGGAGGGGGGGGCTGGGGCGATGCTCGACATCGCCCCCACGACCCTCCGACAAGCATCACCCTAGCCCCCCGCACGGGAAAGACTCAGGTCCTGTGGTGACCAAGGGACCTGGGCCTTGATCGAACGAGAGGTTGGGGTGATGCTCGGTGATCCAGATGGATATTAGTGGCCACCCACCTATTCCGCGGGCTCGAAAAACAATTTTTCATCTTGGTAGTTTTTCGGGTTCCAAACTTCTGGGGTTGTTTTGAGGCCCTAACCAACGTTTTTTGCGGATTTGGGGCCCAAGTGATTGCCAAAGGCATTGACTTGGGCTGGTAAAAAATCATTCTTCTCGGTTATACCTTTCCAACGGTGTATCAAGTGCCCCAAACGAAGATCGTATGCAAAAGTTACGCCCTCCGGAAGTTGACGTATCAACTACCCCCATCGGGGCCCACAAACCTCTTGGCTTTTCATCTTCCAGGGTTAGGGTTTTGGATTTTAATTATGCTAAAAATGCCTTTGGAGCCTCGTCTTCTAGCGAATTCGAGTAACCGTAACATCTCTTCTCAGAGATAAGCTGCCACCATTTTAACAAGTCTTTCACTTTGTATTTTTACAGTATTTGTACATTTATTTCATTAATAGAAATCATGTATTACTGTATTTCTTTGTTTCTGGAAATATTTATATATATTTCATTGTGGTATCTTTGCTTTCATTTCATTCTCAAAAATAATCCAGATCAGTGGTATCAGAGCAGGTTGTTGTTGATCGTTTTTCGATCATTTTTCAGTGCATGTCCCTGATGAGGTCTGAGTATAGCAAGTTGGGTCTCGAGCTTGTCTTTCTTGAAGACAATATCTCTCGCATGCCCAAGAAACCCTCCATGGAGGAAGAAAATAAAAATGACGGAGTAAACGATTCTATTAATCTGTTGCTTGAGCAAGCTTTCATGCGACAAAGGGACAAAATGATGGAGAATTTTTCCCACATCCTTCAACGCCTGTCGATAGCAACATGCACATCTTCATAAAACAACCACTTTGGAAGCAACTCTCCTTTCAAGGTACAATTTAATTTTGATATTCCCGTATTTGAAGGTCAGATAGATGCGGATGCCCTAGACAAATAGTTAAATCTGCTATAAGGTTATTTCCCTATTCACCATTTTTTCGACAGGGAAAATATCACCTTCGCACTCCTTAAGGCCCTCTCCCATGTCAAACATTGGTGGGAAACTTACTGGGAGCAAATTTTCACAAAGGAGTCTGGAATAAATGGGGCCGAGCCCACTTAGGATTTTTTTGTGGATGCGGTAAAGTAACAGTATAACCCTATTGGAAACTACGAGGACCAGTATATGAGATGGACCACACTATGGCAAGAAAGGGTCCAAGCAGTTCCAGAGTTCACCAATACCTTCCATACCTTATGCACCAAGCTGGGTATCAAGGAATTCGAATGACATTTGGTTCTAAAATACCATGGGGCTCTACATAGATACATCCAAAATGAAATGGATCTTCTAGATATCTCATCACTCGGTTCTGCTTATCGATATGCTGTTAAAATCGAGCAGAAGTTTAAGCACCAGAAAAAATGAGAGTTCGTGTCTGCAAATCCGCAACAACCAAAGTATGATAAATACGAACCTAATAAACAGTTTCCCAAAAACCATTCCAAGCCACATGAAAAGAAGGGTCACGGAAAGACAAAGAAGGACACCGAAAAATGGTGTGATTTCCACAAAATTCCCTGACACAACACCGATGAATGTCGCTCAAAACAATCATTGGTGGTCGATATCAAAGACAAGGAGTTGAACCCTGATTCAAAATCTGATTCAGAAAATACTGACAAAAGATAGATCATCGACGCAGACACCACTGCTATTGTCGCGACCACAACAATTCAGCTAGAAGAACCAACATATCCTAAAGAGGGGGATCGTCTATTTCATTCACAGATGTGGGTGAAGGGGAACCTGCTGCATTTTATTGTTGATAGTGGAAGCCATAAGAACCTCATCTCAGCAGAGGTCATCAAACAGTTGGGATTGTCAACAACACCACACCCGCAACCATACAACATTGGGTGGCTTCACCAGGGATGAGATATTTGTGTCAGCCAACAAGGTCGATTGGCATACGACATCTAGTCCTTCAAGGATGAGATATTATGTGATGTTTCCCCACTTGATGTCTGTGATGTTCTCTTGGGCCAACCATATATGTGGAAGCTCCATGTTGTTTATGAGTCTCAACCCCGTAGTATCATTGTTACTTTGGGGGGTCATCTCTACAGAATACCAGAGGTAGCTCCAACTATTGTACCACCTAAACAATGTTGAAAGATATTATCTCATACTACAAAATTAAGCTTCTTCACAATCTTTTCAAAAGGTGAACAGAAGGATACTGCAATCACTACAACCTTGGCCCAAGCACCTTCTAACCAACAGAAGCGGGTCGAAAAGACTGCAACAAAGCGCAAATATTCCTTCTTCACACAGACATCTCATGTAGCTCGATCAGTTGACCAGATTGAACCCCACTAGCAACAGGTTTGTGACAAACTTCCACAAACCAAGCAACGCAATGTCTCCATTAAGGCAAGCAACTCACCAAGATTCAGATTCAGCAAACGCTTCCCCCTCTCCCCTGAGAAATCAAAACAATGGAGACCATTGCTTCCTAAGGAGGGAGGATTGATCCAGGATGATATCAATGGCCACCCACCTATTCCAGGGGCTCGAAAAACAATTTTCCATCTTGGCATCTTTTCGACAGTTTTTCGGGTTCCAAACTTTTGGGGTCGTTTTGAGGCCCTAAACAACATTTTTTAGGGATTTGGAGCCCAGGTAATTGTCATAGGCAATCATCTAGGCTAGTTGAAAATCATTCTTCTCAGTTAGACCTTTCCAATAGTGTATCGAGCACCCCAAACGAAGATCGTATGAAAAGTTACACCCTCAGGAAGTTGACGTATCAACTACGCCCATCGGGGCCCGCAAACCTTTTGGCTTTTCATCATTCGGGGTTAGGGTTTTGGATTTTACTTATGTTAAAAAGGTCTTTGGAGCCTCATTGTAATAATCATCTTCTAGCGAATGCAAGTAGCCGTTGCATCTCTTCTCATAGATACGCTGCCACCATTCTAGCGAGTATTTCACTCTATATTTTTACAGTCTTTGTACATTTCTTTCATTAATAGAAATCATGTATTACTGTATTTCTCTGTTTCTGGCAATATTTATGTGTATTTCATTGTAGTATCTCTACTTTCATTTCGTTCTCAAAAATAATTTGAATCACCTGACATGGCCCGATCCTTTATATATATGTAACCACACACACACTCACACAGATATATATATATATATATATATATATATATATATATATATATATATATATATATATATATATATATATATA
>ML788967.1:788155-802412 GCA_009831015.1 Picea engelmannii
TATATATATATAAAGTTTTCAATTTTTTTTTATTTTTTTATTTTTAATTTTCTATTTTAATGTTTTTTAAATAATTTTTAATATTTTGGTTGTAATTTAAAGTTTTTTAATGTGTTTTTTTTATTATTTTGTATTAAAAAATTGTTTTTTATATGTATTTTTAATTTTTTTTGTGTGCTTTTAAAACATTTTTATAGTTTTTTTTGGCTATAAATTTGATATTTACCTCTCTTCTTTTCTTTTTCTTTTCTTATTTTCTCTTAATTGTTATATAATTTTTTGAAATTCTTAATTTCAAAAAAGTAAATTGTAAAAAATATTTTCAAGATTGAAAGAAGTATGAAAAAATGTCTGAAAACATAGTGGAAGAAAAAAAAAATAGAAAAAAATGAAAATAGATGAAAAAATAAGTGTTTTAAAAAATAAAGTGGAAACAAGATGGATCAAAAAATTTAAAATATCAAAATACCACCTAAAAGGGGAGGAGGGTGCTACCGGTAGCACCATTTTTAAAATTGGGGTAAGAAATGTGACCCTCCAAAAAACAAGAATTCTATAGAGTTCTCGTTAAGTTGGTAACTTTGTTTCTTCACTTTGTTGTTTTTTGTGAGACATTGTGTGTGATGCTTAACAAAAAAAAATATGGTTGAAGATAGATGGGGTGGATCCCTCTAATGTCTATGGAAGCCCAAAGAAAAAAGGAACAAATCCCTATAATGGCTATGGAATCCTAAAGAAGAAGGGAATGGATCCTTGTAATGGCTACAAATCTTGAAGCGGAATGAAACAAGTCTCTTGTGGAAGCTACAAAAGCTCGTGAGTCACTATGATAGCAATTGATAAGAAATGGAACAACATAGTAGTTGAATAATAAGAAAAGTTATTATTCCAATGTCAAATATGATATCTTTTACATAGAATATCCTTCTCTATATATCCATACAAGAATAGAGACATTATACTGCTTATAGTTAACTATTTAATCAACATTATACTGTTTAATATTTTCTAGATTTCAATATCAATAATTACGATATATGAAATTAAATATGTTTACATCATGGAATTAACCTCTCTAAATAATATTGTGTTCAAAGATTAAATATAGAGGATATTTTTTTTTTTCGATTTTCCAATTTTAAATTGTAACATTCCTAGTTTAATCCGCGCAAATTATAATGTAATTATGCAAATGCCATTTAGGTGGGTGAGATGATATTTTTTGGGCCAACGAACCTGTACGGATTGATATGACCAAGGGCCAAGCTACATAAAAATGTACATTGAAATTATTAATAAAAGTAAATTGTTGGTTGTGATATGAGAGGGATGATAACAATGGGCGGCTATGATTCCACAAGATAGGGGGATAAAGGCAGGTCCAAGGGGTTATCCATTTTTATTTTGGAAAGCAAAAGAGGAGTTGGGTGCTGGGAAAGACCACCAGCCATGTTCTATCCATGAGAGAGCTTTTACAAATTGGTTTTTGGACAACAAGGGAGAGTTGGGTGCTAGGAAAGAGCACCAACTTTGTTATGTATGAGAGCGACAATGAAAGAGTTGGGTTTATGTTGAAAATCGGGTTGTATGCATATAATATAGGATGTAATCTTGTAAATAAGAGATTTCCTAACCAATTGTATGCACTAGAGACCTGGAGAGAAGTGAGAAGGCCCGAGGGACTGCATGAAAGAAAAGGGGGATCTCATTCTTTGAGTTGTGTAGGTTAAGGGGAAATAAGGTTTTGGGTTTTGGGTTGCTAAGTGTGGAGAGTACATACCAAGAGGGTTAGACCTTCTTATGGACTCTGAGTCTCAACTCAAGGATAGCTTTCTATTGAAAGAAAATGAACATCAAAATTTATGGCTAGGAGAAATGTCTCCTATATGCAACCAGTGAATTTCCACATTAAAAACGAGTTTTATGTTATATTTCCTCATGTTAACTCCGTTGTGTATATATTTAATTTAATTTAAACGTTGTATTTATTGTATACTTAACAAATACATTCAAGTTTTTAATATGTTTTTTGATTTATATGAAATGGTGAGGCTATTACCCTTTGTTCATTTATATGTGTTAGGGCATTGTTAATAATTTTTTGCAAAGTGAATCTTTTTATACATTTAAAATAAAATTTCATATTATTTTAATTTGGCATTATATGGGAATAGAGTGAATGAGCAAACCAATCAATTAAGTGGATGATACATATGAAATTTGTATTTTGTATTTCTCAAATAAATGTCAATTCCACCTAATATCAAAACTATGCTTTAACTTGTCAATTAACGATCCATTCATATATCAACTATTTGTAAAAGAAATGGTAAAAAGACTCCATTTACAAAGAAAATCCGTTTTTGTTAACATAACCCTTCATCTCAATGAATATTGAATTTAAAATAAAAATTAAATCACCAAATAATCTTACCCAATAAAATGATTGATGATTTCCGTCTCAGCATAAATATGGTATTGGAAGAATATAAGTATAATGTGTAGTAGATTGGTAAAATATGATAGAGATGCGTTAATAATTAAACTTTCACGTTATGATTTTATGTTTTAAAATATAAAGATAATATATAATATGATTTTATGTTTTAAAAAGTAAAGATAATATATAATGATTAAAAAATTATAATTATGATATGTAAATATAAATAAATAAAAATTAAATATTTTTATTAGTTTTATTTTATTTTATTTATTTTTTATAAAATAAGAATATTTTTGTAATTTTATTATTCTCACATAATTATATTTTATTAAATTGTCAAAATTAATTTTAATAATTATAATTATTAAAAATAATTATAATAAAATATATATTTTTCTATCTTATTTTATTTAAAAAAAATTAAGTATACAGAAATATTTAATAACAAAATCAAATTTCTTTCATAATAATGTAGCATTTGAATAATTTATTTCTTTTTAATATAATGTAACATTCAAATAACATTCTCTTCAATTATTCCCTTCCCATCAACTCCTAATAATGGTTGAAGTTTCGCTTTTGTAACTTCCTCCTCCCAAATTATGTTGGACCACCAAGATTGTTGGCCAATAATTTCTTTCAAGTTACATAATTTTTCTACTCCCGTTGGTAATTTCTTAAGCAATGGGCAATTCACAACTCTCACATATTGCAGTTTGGACATTGCTCCTCCATTCAATACATTGGTAATACTCTCTAACTTGTCTAAGTTCCACAAAACTAACTTCTTTAATATTGGAAAACTGCCGGATGCACTGTCACTGCCACTCCCCAAATTAAAACTGCCCGATGCACTGTCACTGCCACTCTCCAAAACAGGAAGCTCCCTTACTTCATGACAATTCCACAACTCTAACTTCTCCAAATTTTGAAGCTTACAAATATAATGGGGCAAAGTCCCCTGATATTGAATTAGATGCAAGCTTTGCAACTCGTTCATATTTTCGAGAGGGAGAACATCCTCCGCCACATCATCTTGATCTCCATCCGCATCCTTCACTGCAACATTGCTATCTGCCTTTGCATCCCCCGGAGCATCATCTCTCCTTGCATTTGCATGATGGTCATATTGTAATCTTAATTTTCTCGTCTTCCTCAACCAGTTGTAATCACAATTACTCATAGTATGTGCTTTTATAGCTATACTTAGTTCCATCAGATTTGAGAGATTTATAAGATCTTCCATACTAATTACACAACCAGGCCTTGTCATCGGCAAACACAATTTGGTCAATGAATTGAGTCCAAATATGGAACGTGGAATCACCATTGATCTCGTGTCACCCCCTATCTCAAAACTGAAATGTTTTAGGCTTTTAAGATCTCCTATTTTGTCTGGCAAAGATAGCACAGATTCACACCAATCAAGATTCAAAAACTGAAGACGAGAAAGACTGCGTATGCTTTCAGGCAATTCATTCAGAAGATAGCACTCGGTCAAATTGAGAAATTCAAGCTGTCCAAGTTGCCCAACCGATGTTGGTAATGATGTTATTAAGGTAAAAGATAGATCTAGAACCTTCAGAGACATGATGTTTGAGAGTGTTGCTGCTGGAACCTTTGTCAAATTCGGGCAATTGGCTAAGACCAAACTTAGAAGTTCTGTGCATTCCAAATCCGTGGGGATATCTTGGATATCATTGTGACCGACTGATAGTCTTTTGCAATTCCTAGTCACTTCTCCACTGGGGAAATTCTGCAGATGTTGACCTGACGCAAATACCCAATGTTCCTCCTTTTCGCCAATGTAAATTGCCGTGTCACGAAGAACGTCGTGAACTTTGATTACCTCTTTTTCCGGACCAGCGATACGAGGACCCCCTAAACGATATTCCCCTAATGGTATCATTATTCTCTTCACACCGACATACTCGATCAAACACCTCCCTACCAGTGCATCTATGTACTGACGCCCAACATCCATTAAATAAGTTATTCCTCTCGGGATGACCAATCCTTCAGCACTCCACATCTCCACCAGTGTCTCCACATCAATTTCTGCATCCTCTGGAAGTGCAGCACAATATAGAAAGCAACTCTTCAGATTATCTGACAAGTCATTATAACTCCATCTTAAGCGTTGATAGAGCTGTGCATCAATGGTGCTGTGAGTGTCCGGGAAGGAAGGATCTACTTTTCTCATGAAAGCTAAAGCATCACGCCACTTATTTAGATTCCTTTCCGAACTCAGTGCTGCAGCGACTACATTTAAAGCCAGGGGCAGACCTTTACATTCTTTCGCAATTTCTTCTGCAATAGTTTCTATATCGTTCTCCGGAGCAGCCCAAGTTGCAAAAGCTTTTCTGCTAAATAACTTCCACCCATCTTCTTGGGACAGGGGTTCCATCCGCAAGGAGCAATCACTTGCCCCCCATTGCTTTAATCACATCTCTCCTGCGACTGGATATCAAGACTTTGCTGCCGTTTTCACGGCCAAATTTGACGCCTACTTTATTCAGATCAATTGGACTCCACAAGTCGTCCAATATCAGAAGAAATGTCCTATTTTCCAGAGATGCGGACAATTTCATCTTCCGCATATCAAGAGTAGGACATCCCTCGAAATTCAGATTCAGCGAGTGAGCAGTGGAAACTTGCAATTCTTTAATCTTATCATCTTCCTCTTCATATTTATATTTAGAAACTGTAAACCAAATGACTATATCAAAGATACCACTGACCTTCTCCTTGTAATTGTTGTGAATTACTTTCAGTACGGAGGTTTTGCCTACTCCACCCATGCCATATATACCAATCACGCGAGCTTGGGGATGAGGCTCTGTAAGCCATGTCTGCAGCTTCATCTGAGAAGATTCAATGCTCGACCCTACGATGTCGTCCGGCACATCTTGAAGAAGCAGCTCTGTCTGGGGTGGTGCGGACGACACAATGTGCTCGGTATTGGCAGTTATTGAGAAGACCCCAACAAACTCTTGAAAGAGTTTATCAAATCTTCTCCTCCAATCTCTAATTTGTGTAAAAAGATTGGGGTTGCTCAGCAGCCAGCAACTGAAACACCGTCCTCGTTGTCCGTTGACGCGATTGATGAGTTGTTGGCCCTCGTTGAGGGCATCGCTCATCCTTCTCAAACATACTTCGATGGGCTCTGACAGCCTTCTTTGTTGCGCTTGAAATTGTTGGTCAATATAGAGTAGCATGGAATTCATATAGCCGAAGTCAGTATTGAGAAGCTGAAGGCTTTGATCCAACTCCACAACATCCTTTATCTGTTTGATGACTGCAGCAATAATGGCGTTTGCGATGCCCCTTACCATATCGGTGGCAATACCCGTGGCAATAGCAGTGGCCGCCATGAGAGAATGAGTATGAGAAAAGTCAAATGAAATGGGGCGCGAAACGACTGCGTATCGTGAGTAAGGGTAGAAGGCGTTCTGAGTGAGAGGAGGTGGGCGATGCAGGTGGATTGGACGAGCTGTGGATCAGTATATTTATGGACGCATTGGGACAGTTACGCGTAGACAGGTATATTTCCAAAACCTGCCTGCCTTGTTTTGTTTTTGTAATTATGTATAGATCTGATTAAGCTTTTGTTATTACGCAGAAGGAGTTATTTAAGGGGAGGTTCCCCTCACGCTTTCGTCGTCTGTCCAAATCCTATCAACTCAACTCATTTCACGCTTTCGTCGTCTGTCCAAATCCTATCAACTCAACTCATTACAGGTAAACTAGCACAGCCACATAATTGTGGCTGATCAACGCGGAAAGGCATATTTTATTTGTAAACAAATCTTAACTAATTTTTATTTACAAAACAAACCTTAATTTTTATTTTTTTTATTTTATTTACAAAACAAATTCTAATTCTTTTTATCCTATTTCATTTACAAAACAAAACCTAATTTTTTTAATCTATTTAATTTACAAAATAAACGCCCAGGAAAACTCTTCCACGCAGGAAAATAAACGCGCAGGCTCGAACGAATCGTTATTCAATTATATTTTTAATTATTTGAACGTGTCAATTATATATTATATATGCTCACATTAATTTTTTAAGTATTCTTAGGTAAATGTAAAAAAGTAAACATGTTAACGGATGTTTTCATAAATGCAAGGAAGTTATGAGCAACAAATCTGGTTCATTAATTTTGGAGGACGACTAAGAATATGCCAGCATCTTTAATGGGTAGCCATCAGATTAGGGTTTAAGGTTAAATAAGGTTAAAAGATCATTAATTGTGCCCATTATCAATAGGTGTACGCCTTTCAGCGTAATTATGTTTTGTTGACTTTCATCTCTTTTACTTATCGAATACTGCCACGTTCTATAATTTTGTCACGTTCTATAATTTTTCTAATTGTTTTTTAACGGTGGATTGTTAACCAAGATGTGGGTGATGTTCACGATTTTGCCCGAGTCCTTCTTGTATGCCGCATAATGACCGCGATGCCGTAATAGAAACCCCGTCCCCTGCACTAAAGCTTGTAATCAGCTTAACTATCTCCCCAAACATGTTCAGAGTACATACTTATCATCCACGTTATCAGTTGCACCTTGCAGTGCGTTTAAACAGAAATGGTTGCTCAGAGTTTCAATCAGTAATGAAACAGGCTTTTGTTCGCGTCAAATCTTGCAGAACACTAATAACTGTTGCAATCCAGCGAGCCAGTGTAATCAGACACATGGATCTCGCCCACTATCTCGAATGGGTGGCTAGTCTTGTATGACACTTTATCCTTTCATCTCTCTTAGTGCATCAGAGCTTGTGAAGTAGATTCCTCGACTATGCTTTAGGAGAGAAATCTAGTGTAAATACTAAGGACTATCTGCAAGAAAGAGAATTCACAAAACATCGTCAAGAGTGCCATAAATAACTGATAAACTTCTCAAACCTTTAAAAAAAAAATTAGGTAGGTGAATCAGTAGCTGCCAAAACGAGCTTGAGACCGCAAAATGCTGTAAAATAAGTTTTCATTTAAAGAAAAATCTAATAAATTTCAAATTTATCTGGGAAAAGGCACTAAAGGAAGGGATAAATAAAAACTACTATATATTAAACAGATGGAATCGGCATGGTGTAATACAACCGTGTGACAGAATTGTATTCTTTGAGGAAAGCAAAACACGGGTATTTCGCTGTGAATGAGAGGAAATGGATGAACATAGAATGACAATGGATTTAGAGATATTTTAAGTTGTACAATAAAAAAGTTGTAAATCCAGCATCATTTTACATTAAAAAATTGTTAATGTCAATAAAAATTGACATTAACGTCCATCCAACATCATTTTACTTTTCAAAAATTTGTCAATGTCAATTTTCATTGACATTGACGTCCATTAAATCCAGCATCATTTTACATTTAAAAAAAATGCCAAAGATTACGGTTTTTTTACAAGATCCGAGCATATATTCATAAAAGTTATTTGAAGAGCATAAAGTTCATATTTTAAAATAAAATAATTTAAATTGAGCCGATACAGACCTAGATCCGCTCCCTATAAAGCAAGAAGTAGCTATTCAACATAATATTTAATATATATTGAAAAAAAAAACACTCAAATAAAAGTTAATATACTTGAATGGAGTCAAATAAAGCCAAGTTTGGCTTTATAAAACGAGAAATTCGGGAGTGCTATATTGAGGGGCTATTTCCATTGCTTGCTATCGACACCCAAAAATGAGCACAGGTAACCCTTCTCATATGCATAACCAATGGTTGGGTTTGTCCCCTATCTAGTATCCATTTGACTTAATCATAAATATTTTAGTATTCATTTGATTTAATCATAAATTATTTTATGAACAAATATCTTTATAAATGATTTTGAAACGCATTTTATGAACAAATTTAAGTTTAAATCTTTTTTTAAGTCCTAAACAAACTTAACCTTAAATTTTTTTTTAAAGTCCTAAACAAATTTAACCTCAAATCTTTTTTTTAAAGCCTTAATAACATAATAAAATCAACTAAAATAAAGTAATGGAAGTGATCCTAATAACATAATAAAGTTAACTAGAGTGAGCTACATGTTCCTCTGTTAGAAATTTTATTTTGTTAAAATATTTGAAACCCTTTATTAGGTCCCCCACCTTGTCTTTAAAAAGATTTAATCACTTCTAAGTCTTTCAAACCATTTAAGCCTTTTCATATTAGGTGAAGTGAGATATAGTCAATTATTAAAATTAAAGTTAAATTTGTTTTTTATATTTCTCATAAAAATGTAACTAGTGATTTAAAATTATTTTTCTATGCATTTCAAAAATTTGTTATTGACATTTTTCTTTCTTAATGTTTTTTTAATAAAATAAATTTAATTATTATCAAGTAAAATACATTATAATTGAAAATTGACAAATGTTTTAGAAATATTTTGGAAAACGTTACATCTCAATTATAAAATCATTTATATCATATTATTTAAATAGTTATTCTTTGTTAAATTATTCATATGTTGTTTAATTCACTAGCTTGCAAGCTTATAGGAATGTAGTTAATGTTTGTATTGAAAAAAATTATTTTGTTTAAATTATTTACACAATTATACATCTTAGGCTATAAATTTCAGATTCAACCAAACCACTCAATATCATTAGAGATCATGCACATTTTTATTTTCTTTTTCTATTTTTAAAAAATATGTGAATATTTATTCCATTCTATTCAATTTCTCTCTACTATATTTATAGTTACACATTAGTTTTTCTCATATTTTGTTTTGTTAGGTTTGAACATTGTTTTTATTCTTCTTTAGCATTGGCTTTTAAAGAAACATTTTATACATTTAAAAAAAGATGACTATGTTGTTAACTTTGTTTTGAGATTATTCATGAAATTTAATGTTTATGATACACAAACTATATTGATCTTTAATTTCCATATGAAAGCTTCATTCTGGAATAATACACTAAGTGGAAAACACATTGAAACATGAAGTGAAACATTAGTTCAAAATGGTCTTAAAAGTGACTACCAAAGACAATACATAGAAAAAAAAACTAGTAGCATTAACCATATTCTATTAATTATCTACTTAGTAACTAAGATATATTTTCAAGAAGACCACTGAAAATTTGTAACCAAAGTTGGTTTTCCAGAAAGAAAACCAACTCAAGTAGTTTATAAAATTGGAATTTAAGTTTTTCTTTAAAAAGTGTAATATTTAAAAAGTGTAATATTTAGAGTATTTGATATTTATTTTTTTAAATGACATTTTTAAAAATAAAATACATTTCCATATATTTACATGTAAAAAAAATGTGTATACAATATGTTATGAATAATGCAATTTTATCAAACACCCGGATGGGGTGTTAGGGCCAGCCACCTAGCACACAGAGGAGACGTGGAGAAGCCAACAAAGCACTGAGCCATGTGTCTGGCTCGTGCCCACTGCTACCGACGCCCCAATGCATTAAATTGAATTTACGACGATGGGAGGGGCATTTACTTGAGCTCCCTCGACCTCCTTTTGGCAGAGTGCAATGAATCGGTTTGTTTGTATTCTCGTCCCACAGCTCTGGTCTGGTTCTGCTGGTCTGCTCATGGTGCTTTTACCACCCCGGTCGCTCCTTGTCTTCACCCTTGGTCCAACAGACCATTCCCACTTACTAGGCCTTACCATGCCGCGCTAGCGAGTCAAACCACGTAGGGGCTCTCCCTGGCATCCCCGACGACCTCGCGCTTCGACTTCGCCCCCTGGTTCGCCTTCATCTTTATCCTCGCCACTCCGACTACCTGAGTTAGCCATCCACACTCCCTCCACCGTACCCATTCTGAGCTTCGATTGCCTGGCCATCATCGACACCAGCCCGAACCCTTCTTGGCGCCACCTCTTAGCTCCTTCTACCTCCAGGTACTCCTTTCCTTCTCCTGCGTCAAATTTGGCCTCCAAGAAATCACCCACTAGGATGCCCTCCCATGGTCGACCAGGCCGTAACAAGGAGTCGATGTCCTCTAACCCAGAAGCGGACTTGCTGTCGCAAGAAAACCTTACCATCCTTTATGACTTGGTCTTCGAACTCCGTCAGGGAGTCGAGGACCTCCATTTTCGAGTGCAGCAGATGGATGGGAGGCTTTCAACCCTCCTCCAACTTCTCTCCACTTACCAAGAAGCCCCCCCCACAGCCTCAGAGGAAGCACCTTCCACCGCTAGTGATAATGAGAGTTGCAGGCAACAGGGCGTAGCAGAGGACAACGAGGAGTTGATTTGGCAGGAGTCCAAGAAAGCAGTCATAGCCACAAACAAGCAGGAGAAAACACCGTCGGGCAACGCTGAGGTTGTTAAGGGACCGGTTCAACAGGCGGTCGAGGAGGCGGTTGTCATGACGGATGCTAACGAGGACGCACGCACCGGGGGCGATGACATGCAGTGGGAAACCAGCGGGACACCTATTGTAGAGGAGTCATGGCTAGGCCTTCTGCCAGAGTATGTGCCAGATTATACGCCAATTGTCTAACCCTTATAGGTGGCTGTTTTTTCTAATAAATCTTCTTCTAGTGACATCTTTGTTAGCTAAGCTGTCTGTTTATTTTAAGACTGATAAGATCTCTGGTGTTAGAATTACCTGATTGGCTGAACTGGTTTCTCCTCCTGGAGCAGTTCAGTAATTACAACTAGGATGACATTCAGTTTTGTACTTTTGGTTTGGTTCTTGGAAGGCCTTTATATATAAAATTACTTACTTACAAACAAAAAAAATAACGCAATTTTTATTACAAAAAATTCTCTTTTATATATAAAAGAAGAAATTGAATATGTTACAAAAATTGTATTCTATTGATTTCTATTGACGTCTATTATAGCTATCAAATACTTTTCATTCCAATGCATAATTTATTATCAAAGCAATCAGCTTATCATTCCAGTCCATATTTTAATATTAAAAAAATGTATAATTTTATATAAAAATAAATTTAATAAATATATATTTTTATTTCTAAAAAATCCTATTTAAAAAAAAAAAAAACATTAAATTTATGTAGCTCTTTTTCTCTCCCTCGAGTTATAAAGGCATTGGAAATACAACCGGTTTCATTCCAACTCTTGCGAGCACATATTTCGGAAGAGACAGTGTGTAAGCCCAGCTATTGGCTTATATGTCGCTTAAGTTAACCAATTTATATTTACAGATGCATTAAGGTGCCGTCCACCGTGCCCAGGAAGGAAACGTGTTCGTGCCAAGTTATCCATAACCTATACTACGTGACCTATACTACGTGTACTACGTGCATAAACTATGTTGGTGCAGGAATGAAAAGCTATAGTCAGCGACAGTGCAACTAGTCAGTACTTTATGGGGTTGACTACTCCTACAGTGATCCAATGGGGGAATAGAATTATTTTCATAAGCAGTTTAAGGAACAGCATTACCAGGATCAGCCAAAGCATCATCACAACGAGTAGCACCAGCACTAAAAGGATGTCCAGCGGGATAAGTCGAACCGGGGGCCGATGGGTCAAAAATTGGTTCGTGCCGCAGGTGCTGAACGATCCACTCTACACAGGTGTGGGCGGGCTGCTGGCTAGGGGCCCATTCACGAAACCTCAGTATAACTCTCATTTCATTCGATCCCAATATGGAACCATTCACTCTTCYGGGATCAATCACTAAGTGGAAGTCAGTAATAATATATATATCTGTTTATCTACCTCAGTAAGATGGATAAGGAAAGACGTTGGGAAGGAGGGAGTCTGTCTATATGCATGCGAATCCGTAAATATGAAGAGCATGCCGCAAAAGTATGATGTCYGGTCCGTCCTTCCTTTCCGGGACACAAAGAGAAGTACCTAGCCCATCATGGTGAACCTCTCCTTGCGATCGGGATGAGGTAGGTGCCTCCCAGCCGGCGGATCGAATCGGAGTTTCCTCAGGTAGCCACCGACCTACAGTTATCCCCACCCAAACTCCCGTGCTTGGTGGAGAAGAAGCGAACAAAGGTACGCTCGCTGTCTCCTCTGGCTAATAAATATTTATAGGAAGGGACTTCGGGGATTGATATATTTTATTATAATACGATGCGCCACTTTATGCCAAAATCCACTTATTGGGAGTGAGTGAGACCATCATACCGCCTTCTTAGATTACGAGGGTCGTTGTGATATTTGCTTTACTTACGCTACCTCAGGAATCTGGTGGTAGAACTTGCAGAAGTGAGTGGTAAACTCCGTGACAGATTCACCGTGTACCTTTTTAAGGGAATTTACCTCCATGAGATATTGTTTTTGATCTTTTCTGAGTCCACATTTATTCAATAATTTTTCATGGAAATTAACCCAATGAAGGATAGAACCATTCGGTCAATTTCAGAACCATATCCGTAAATGACCTAAAGAACCCCTTACGAGAAAGAGGAGACCAAGAGGAACCTCTATATGTGTATATCCTCAATGTCTTTTAAATTTGTATTATTTTTAATATGATACAAATTTTAAATATACTATCAAAATATAAATTTATTTTTTTAAGAATTAAAATATACTTGTAAATTTTTGTATGATCTTTCTTTATCAAGGTCATTCATAAACCTTGCTAATTCTTCACAAGTATATAGATTATTGTTCATTAATTAGTTACATACATCAACAAGTATATTGACACTTCAATAAATGTATTTTTCACTTTTCTCACATACATATTCTTCTTGAATTCCATTTGTGTCCATTATATTTTTCCTACTACATTGATGCAACAATGTTTTTCTTACATGGTCTTTTGGTTCCCTTTATATATCCTTTTTTGAAATAACATATTAAAAGTATGGAGTGAATGTTAACCACAAAATCTATTACAAAGAATGGAAATGGAGTTATTCTTTTCAATGTCATTCTAAAATTTCTAGACTTCAAGCCAACCTTAGATGACCATTATTTTGCACTCCTATGTGATGGAAGCAATACATTGTAAAGATTATTTGATTCAATGCTCTGGTGCTATTTCACAAATCATCTCAATTGAAAAATGAACCCTTGGTTCCACTAAACAACTTCATGTGTAGATCTATCCAAAATAACAAGCATGTCTTCAAGTTACTTTCCTTGCACAACTAAAATTTACTTATATTGTATAGAACTATTCTCTTTCTTTCTCCTTTGCTACATCCCATTCCAAATCACATACATTACACACATTAGCCACATTTTCAACTACTCAATACATGATCAGTTCATGAAATGTAAGTCAAGACTTTGACATCAGAGATTATTGGTGACCCAATATTGATCAAATATGTAAGTGGTTATGGAAAACAACCATTAGGAACAAACAAAACACTCCCAAACTTTACTCCTATCAAATCTTTGAATCCATACCTAAATGAATGGACATTGAAAGTCAAAGTACTTTCAAACACTAATCTACACACCTTCATCCATGCCAAGGGACCTTTCCATGTCTTTAGCTTTGATGATATTGACGTTTAAATTAGTAAGATACATATTGCATGCTTCAACATCCAAGCTACACAACTTCACTACAATATCATGCACCACAACTATAGAAGGAATACATATTGCACCAACATTCTTCTACAAATGCAATGCAAAAATGAAATATGTTATATATATCTTGCTCCAAAAAAAACAAGAGGTATTCTTTGTCACTTACAGAGTTAAAATTTTCATCCTTGATCACTACTTCACCCCTGGTGTAGTGTACCTATTTGCTACCCAGGTTTCCAAACCTCTCAATTACCATTCTATACATGAATGTTTACATAATTGATACAGGAATTATAACCACATGTATTTAACACAATTAAACACCTTTAAATCTCAGAGTAAAATATATA
>ML788968.1:43491-75056 GCA_009831015.1 Picea engelmannii
TTTGGCCATCATTGAGAAATTAAATCTCAAAAAACCTTCATTTAGGCCCTCAAAATGGCCCCATAAGTTAAAACCTGCTAAAAATAGTAAATTGCCAAAATTGCCAAAACATTGTTTTGAGCCAGTTGAAAAAGGTGGGTGGCCACCGATATCCACCAGGATCAGGAACTAGAAAATTTGTTGAAAGATAATATAATCTTTCTAATTAAGTATTCCGAGTGGGTTTCAAATCTGGTCCATGTTCGGAAAACTACTAGCCAAATCAGATTATGTATCGATTTTTGTGCATTGAACAGAGCAAGTGTCAAAGACCATTTTCCGCTTCCTAATATGGAAATGATTTAACAACAGGTTGTAGGGTCTCAAATGATGTCCTTACTTGATGATTTTTCTGGGTATAATCAAATCAAGGTAAAAAGAACTGACATGTATAAAACCACATTTACCACACGTTGGGGCACATGTGCTTATCAATGCATGCCTTTTGGCTTATCTAATGCAAGTGCCACTTTTCAAATAGCTATACAGGTATCTTTTGATGATATAATCGGTAAGATTATCCAAGTTTATTCTTGATGATTTGATTGTTTATTCCAAAACCGGTTAGATCATTTTGGTCATCTTAGAAAGCTTCTCATGTGCTGCAGAAAATTTGGTGTTACGAAGAAAATCTCTCTATGGCTAGGGTGAACCACAACAGACAGGAGTGACTGTAGAAATTGACTCAATTCCAACATATGCTATATAAACTAATGTGCAAAGGAGGTAAGAAAGAGGCCTACCTTGTCCAAACGTTTGATGATGTCCACTATTGAGCACTTTGACCCAAAACTTTATACCTACAACAAGTTCTCAACAAACAGGCAAAGCAAGCATATAGTGATAATATAACAGGTTAGCACATTAGATAGCATAATCCATTAATATTCAAAACAAACATACCCATGGATCATAATACATATATTTGCAAGATATCAGTTGGATGGGAAAGGAGTATTTCTATTAATAAATGATCAGCAGAAGTGAAAACATTACAGACTTTTGTATCATCATGGTTCGGAACCAAGAAACCAAGTTCCTTCCAACTGGGCCTCCACCACTTCAATCCTCCACAAAAGGAAAGCTCATAAGGGATACAAAGAGGTTCTCCATCAATAAAGGAAGAACTTGGGAGCTTAACATTGTTTTCAGACTTAAAGGACAAAGGGATGCAGACTCAATAATGAAGTAATAATTTCTCCAGAGTAACTTTGATCTCAAAGTTGAATTCTCGCTTCTTTTCCATAGCTCGGAATTGTCTTCTTTATAGCCTTCAAAATGCAATGAAGATCCGATTCAGAACGTTTCCAGTATATGGAAGGCCAAGGATTAGAGATCTTCTATCATGACATGGAAACCCGACATTTATTTTTTATTTTCTGGCACAAATCTCGATGTACGCGGGTTGTAGTGGAGCAGCCAACGTATAGGCATGATGTATAACTTGGAAGGTGCGTACAAGTGGAAAAATATTTATTTTTGTCTTTGGATTCATTAATCAGGGAAAGTAAGTCTCCATAGGGAAATGAAGTCCCTTTCTTCAAGATTGCATAGGGTGAGGCAAATCGTGTTCTAACATTTGGCATTTATTTAAACCCTTCCAAATCTATTTTCGGTGTCACGAAGGGAAAACACCTTGGTCATATTGTTTATGATTCAGGGATAAGAATAGATCCCAAGAGGATTACTACCATTCTAAACCTCCCTGCCCCCACCTCCAAGAAAGAAGTTCAATCTTTCATTGGCATTATTAATTTTGTCTGTAGGTTCGTTCCAGATTTTGATGTCATGGTTAAACCAATCCATAATATTTTGAAGCAAGATCGTTCTTTTTATTGGACAGATGACGTCGATAATGATTTCCTTAGGATTAAGGAAGAAATCAAATCCGCACTGGTTCTGGTGAAACCAGATTTTAAGAAAGGATTTATCATATATACCAATGCCACCGGGGAAGCAATTTCTGCTATCCTCTTACAAAGCGATGACCAAAACCATGAAAAACATGTAGCTTACATGAGCCAGAATTTATCAGATGATGAAATCAAATACTCTTATATTAAGAAACATGTTTTTTCTCTTGTCAAGACTATAGAAAAATTTCACCATTTTATTTTGGGCAAACATATGTAGGTAAAAGTCCCTTTCTTGTTGTTAAGATTCTTCTTTCATAAACTTATCTTTCAGGAAAAATTTCACATTGGCTTGCCAAAATTCAGGAGCATGATTTTATGATCATGACTTCGAAGACAATCAAGGGATGAGACTTATCCCTTCACTTAGCTCAACACCCTGAACCATGTGAAGAACTTGATGATCAAGATAATCCTCTTTAAGCGTTATTCTATATTGAAAATCAAAATCTTTCTATAGTTGAATATCCTTGGTATAAAAATTTGGTGTATTATTTGCAGTATCAAAAGTGTCCAGATGAGTTGGATCCTCGCCAGAGGAGGAGACTCCACCTTGAAGCTTCCAAGTATATCATTCTAGGAGACTTTTTGTTTAGGAGGTTTGTTAATGGTTTGTTACTTCGATGTGTAAATGACGAAGAAGCACATAAGTTATTATTCAAAATCCATGGATCATCAGCTTCTTTCATTCACATCAATGGTCGTTTTTTCTGCTAAGGCTATTGATTTTAAGATCATAATAAATGGTTACTATTGGCCTTCGATATTTCACGATTCATATAAATTTTCAAGATCCCGTGATAAATGCCAAAAATTCGTTGGGAAAGAACGCCTTTCTATCATTCCTTTACAACATGTCCTTCTGGATTTCCCTTTTTCTAAATGGGGCCTAGACTTTATTGGTCCTATCAATCCTTCGTCTTTTGCAGGGCATATATTTATTTTGAAAACCACTGATTACTTTACTAAGTGGATCGAGGTTGTCCCTCTTAGACATGCACATGATGAGAAGGTAATTTCTTTCCTAGAGTCTAATAGCTTTTCTAGATTTGGCATCTCATTAGAGATCATTACGGACAATGGACCAACCTTCATTTCTACAAAATTGGCTCAATTTCTGGTTAAGTTAGGGGTCAAACATTTCACTTCATATTCTTATTACCCTCAGGGAAATGGGAAAGCAGATTCCACTAACAAGAATTTGGTTAGGATCATAAAGAGAATCATAGAATGCAAACCTCGCCAGTGGCACACACTTCTCACTTATGCTCTCTTGGCAGACCGCACAACCACCAAAGCAAGTACAGGATTTACTCCCTTTCAACTCGTATATGGCCAAGAGGTTATTCTCCCTACTAAGCTAGAGATTTCCTCCTTACGGTTGATATTATAAAATAAAGAATTAAATTCTTCTAATGTTTCCGAGAGGATAAATGCATTTTTATCCCTGGAAGAACAAAGATTTTTTTCCTTGGAGAACAAATAAGGAAGAAAACAATGAAAAAGTATTTTAGCAAACACACAAAGGCTGTTGAATTCAATATTGATGACAAATTCCTACTATGGGACTCAGCCCATGCTGAAAGAGGGAGACATTATAAATTCCAAAAATTATGGCTAGGTCCTTTCAAAATCGTTTGTATCCTGGGCACAAACTCATACCTTCTAAAGGATTTGGAGGAGTGATTGTTCTCTTACTATACTAATGGTTCCCACTTGAAACATTATGTGGAACCATCTTGATCAGTAATTCTTGTGTAAACATGACTACTGTATATAATCTTTTGTCTTACTGGTTTCCTTTTTTTCTTTGGTTTGTTGAGTTTTTAATTTCTGTTGTTTGTTTCTCGTAATCGTCAGAAATAAAGTCTGGATCAGTTTTTCCATAACAATGTCATTATGTAAGTATTATTGGCCAATGAAAAATAAGATACAAACAACTGTCACGATATCCTCCTTTCAGACATCATTGAAATATCTTTTTGCTTTCAATATTGTTGTAGTATAGTTGGTTTTCTCTTCTTCCTTGTTTATGTGATCCTTTTCTTCCCTCCATCCTGAGATTCAAGAGAATAGCAAAAGCGTTCTCCTTCAAAGTCTAAAAATCATTATATGTTACGTCTTATTCGATTGTTATGCATACAATACCAACTCCCCTCATACATATCACTTTCCATAAGTTATTCCCCGAAGTCCCGTCTCATTATTTCCCTCAAACCATCTTTTTTCTCCCTGTTGCATAACTATTCTTTTCAGTCGTTTTTTATTACCTCATTTGGTCTCCAAAACCAAACATTATGAGTTCTAAATCTGTTGGGAACAAATTTCCCTCTGGACTAGCCAGATTGTTGACGCCCAAAAAGCGCAACATGGAATCCCTGCATGCAAATGGGTTGCAATGCCTTATTACTTATAGGTGGGACCCCATTATGGAATGATGATAAAGACTATTTTATTGATTTCTCTCATGACTACCTTGCAAAATTGATTCTACAGTTTAGGAATAAACCCAGAACTTCGAAATCACTTTTGGGATGAATGATGGGTGTGTTGGCAATTTAATTTGAAAATAAATGAAAAGGGGAAATCTGTGTTTTAATAGGTATCTTGATTTATTCTTGCTACACAAATTTTTTGACTTGTTGATTCAAACTCCAAACATGAGCCACATATAGTTATGACATATTGCATTTATGGTATACTTGTTATTAGCATGGACAATTGATAAGTGTTATAAGGTGGAAATCCTTCACTAGCAAGGAATGTGGGACATGACATGTTTTGGTGCTAAGTGTTGAGGAGGCAAATTTGATTTTTGGATTGAAATGTTAATTGGAAAACATAGTGGACTATGCGTTGGATGTATTGGGTGCGCTCGTACTTGGCTCTAGTTGATGGAAATTAATGTGAGAAACGATGTACAATTACTACACGTCTCTCTAACCCTATCTCGAGGTCACCACCCTCTCTTGGTTCACATTTGTGTTGGTTGCTTTGGTTGGTGTTGCCTCTGTTTTTATCAGCCTTGGAAAGAATAGTGGTGCTTGTTGGTTTTCTGGCATTCTCCTTACATGTATGTTGATTCTTATCTCTCCATTCACGAACTGTAGCTCCTCTCCAAATACAATCATGATGTTGGTTCTTATATTTGCTTAAAGGCTATGTTTAATTTTCAAAGTTTATAATGGATGTATGTGGTTATCACGACTAGGAAAATTGCATTTATATGGAGTTTCCTCTTTGTTGGCATTTAGATTTTTCAAGATGAGAATAGCATTTCAAATTCCTTTCTATTTGGACTATGTGATTTCCTTGTGCCCAGAATGAGTGTTTCTTATGTTGCTATGACTGCTGGAAAATATTTGTTTGATTTCACTCATCTCTAGTCATTAAAATTCAAGGGTTTTTCTCAGAAACAAAAGAACGATTTGTTTTTTTTGCGTAATGCCATACCCTTACTCAGTCTTTGGAATATTTACAACTCCTTTAAATTATATTTCAAATGTTGTGAATACAGAAGCGTTTTGCCTCACAGCCACCATATGAGGTATGTGGAAAGTATGTTGTGGAAATAAATGGTTAAATGTTTTTTTTGCAAATCCTATATGAATCTTTCACCTTTTTCATGCCCAAACCTCGGTTCTTTTATCTGGTGTATGGCAATTCGTAAGATTCGAACTATGGTCTTGATATGAGTTATAGTTATTAACCCAACAATGGGGAAGATAGGTTATATGCATGAATTCTTGGCTCATTTGTTATGTATCCATGGGGGTTTGGTTGATTTTGAAGTTATATGATGTTAAATTAAAACGATGAGCACCAGCTTCATATGAGGTTTCAAAACTTGTCTATTTATGCAACAAGTATTGAAGGTCGTGATACCATTGTTGTATAGTAAAAGGTCGATGGATTTGTGTTGTGTTCTCAGCCTCCCATTCGTACTTGATGTAGTATGGTTTTAATTGTTGGAGTAACGTTGTTAACAGTCTCTTATAAAATCTCTGTGAATAAAAGAAAAGGAAGAGGAAATTAAAGTTGTAAAGTTTGACCATCCCGAAAATTCCTAGGGTTTTATATTGGGTACTATAAAAACTGTTGTGTATTGGATTTGAATTATTAACAGAGAAAATTTTTGGCAGTTGTTGCTGATGGCATTTTTTTAATAGATACTATTTCATATAGTAGAACATAATCGTCTTTTTTCCCTTCCATTATCTCACTTTTCTCTTATTATATGCCATTTAAAACATTCCATGTTCTATTATTATGAATTTTTTTTTTTTTGAAAAAGGAAAGGATTGATAACAAAAGAAAAGGATAGTTGATGACTAGTGTTGGAAGTTTGGATATGGATATATTTTATGTTACTTTTTCATTTTCTTGAACAATATTCATTGGTCGCTTCCCATCCATGCTACCATTTTTCACTCATTATAAGCCCCTCATCTTCCCAATAACCCTATCACTCCCTCTTCAAATGGAAATTGATTTTCGAGTTTTAAAATGTTGATAGATGGATTGCATGTGCTCCTGTTGTGAATGATAGATCCAACCTTTTGATTTTATTTAGGTAGAGTATTGATGCATGGATTGTTAAGAGTTTTTCATAACATGTTTGGAATATGGCTTCAGGATGAGTTTCTTTGGCATATGGCTTCAGCAAAGGTAGCAATGGAAGAGGTATTAATAGAGGTGTTAATAGAGGCAGAGGAAATTGGCAAAGAGGCCATAGAAAGACACGATTTTCGATACATTTTGATGTTGATCCACAGGAACTAAATCAGATATTTCAACCTAGGTTCTTCAACCTATTTGGACATGGGATTCTCTAGCCCCTGCCTGATAAGCCTCCCTTCCAGCCACATCAAAAATTTTATGGTATCTGTGTTCCCCCTCACGTTTCTATGCAGCCAGAACCACCTGCCAATGATGGTTGGCAAGAGATCGTCCATCATCTTGTTTCTCATCACCATGGTTGGCCTACTGTGCCTTTTCCATTACCCCCTCTTCCACCACCAAAAAATCCAAATACCCAAGTTGATCATGTTGTCTCACCCATACAGTCGTTTCATGCAAGTAAAAGGATAAAAACTGATGTTCTCAAGACAGAGCCAGATAAAGGAAAAGGAGTGGCCACTCCCTCCAAGTCATCCAAAGATTCCTATGAATCGGTGTCCTCTTGTCTTCATCTCAAAGACAATTCCTCTCATGTCATCAGCGAGATCCACCCTCAAGGTTCCAATCAACCTAAGGCTGCAACAGAAAGATCAAAGAGGGCAGCAGTGAAAAGAGGCCAAATGCCTCTCATAGCAAATATGGTTTTTATTGTTGATTAATATTATTTTCTATTGAGGACAGTGTTTTTATTTTGACAATGTTTTGGACAGCAAATACATGTTTAGACAGTGTTTTGGACATCATGGATATAATGCCATTTTTGGATATAGTCATGTTATGTTTTGTTGATATTAAAATATTTGATCATTAATATGAGAATGGGAGTTACAAGGAGGATGTTTGAATCAAATGTTTGGGGTTTTATACTTCATGTTTTGATGACTATTAAAAGAAATTGACACAGGAGTCACAAGGGATCCCACCTATTTAGTTATTATTTAATTAGACCCTTATTTATATATATTATTATTTATTTGTCTCACCTAATTAGTTAAGCTAATTAGTCTTAACTAAAGAAAGGTAGTTGAACTACCAAAACTTATTGAGAAAGAATAAAAGCTCAATCAAATGAAGAGACAAGGGAAAGCGATAATAGAGGGAGAACTTATGCTATAAGGTTTGCTCTATACTTGTGAGATACTTTCATTTTTCTTTCATTCTGAGTTTACTAGAAGGCTTAACCATATTGATGATAGTAGGGTCATATTGAAGGCAACAGGATTCAAAACTGAATCATGTATTTCAGCAACTTGTTTTTAAAGGTGTATGATTTATCTTTGGCAGTTTGTGTGTTCTTGTTTCTTTATGAATTAAATTTCATGATTGATAAAGAATATTTTGCAGAGTCAAGTGACATCGTTTTGTTGCAAGTTGATCCAGATCTTTAGCTTCAGTTTTCTTTTATTGTTAGAGTATTTTTGTATGGTGCCCATCAGAGGCTTCTAAATCTGACTTTGGTCCCAACCCTCGCAGGGGTTTGTAAAGATAATTCATCTTTGTATCTCAAAATGAAATCAATATAAAGATCAGACTTCTAATTTCAGTCTCACATATGTATTTTGATGATTTGGTTCATATTTTGATTTTATCTCCATGCACATACTCATGTAATTTATGTTTAAGTTTATTTCTTTTGCACAGTTAGATATAATATATGAAAAACCAGTCTTGGTCCCTCGCATTTAATACCTGCGGATTAAGTGATTGTTTCTTTTATTTTTAGGCTATAAACCTCGGGTAACATTCCCAACTATCTCGACTTAACCCAGCAAGATTTGAAAATTCTTGTGTAAGGTTCCTCATACATTTTCCTCAACAAAAGGTATAATGGACGTAATTTTTCCTAGGTGATGACTCGACAACCAGAATCATAGGACGAGGAAAATTCAAGTTGAGGCTCATAGATGGAAGGATTAGAACACTACCTAGTGTTATGCACATCCCATGTTTGGCCAAAAATTTTATTTTTGTAAGAAAAATGGATGATGGAGGGGTAAAAACAATATTTCAAAAGGAAACCTATAGGATGGTTCAAGGAGCAATGATGTTGATGAAGGGAGTTCGGTTTGGAACTCGGTATAAGTTGCAAGGAAGCACTATTAGTGATGGGTGTAATAGTTCCATTATTCCTGATATTGGAGTTGAAGAAGAAAGAACTCCTACAGTATCTGGAGAAAAGGTTATGTTGTGGCATCAAAGACTAGGACATATTGAAGAGAAGGGTCTTTGACTACTACATGATAAAGGTATGGTTGAAGGTATGTTTAAGTGCTCTCTGGATTTTGATTTATGTGAACATTGTGTATATGGGAAGAAGAATCGGGTAAGATTCGCCTCTGGTGCAACGAGGGTAGAAGAAATTGTATAGGTAGTTCACAGTGATGTGTTTGGACCTATGTTGGTTCCATCATTGGGAAAATCTATGTACTATGTCTCATTTATATATTTCCTCATGAAGAAATTTGAAGTCTTTGATAGGTTTAAAGATTTTAAGGCTCTTGTTGAGAATCAAATAGAGAAAAGAATTAAGGTGTTGAGGACAGATAATGGCGGAGAGTTATGCGGTAATGAATTTGAATAATTTTGTAAGTGTGGTATAGAAAGGCAAAAGACTACTCCATATACACCTCAGAAAAATGGACTTGCAGAAAGGACGAATGGGATGTTGATGGAAAAAKAAAGGTGCATGTGGTGCTAGGTTAGGGCAAGAATTATGGGCAGAGGCAGTGGGTATTGCATGTTACCTAATCAACAAATCACCCTCATCAGCATTGGAWGACAAGACACCACAAGAGGTATGGACTAGTAAGAAACCTTCTCTCACACATCTCARGGTATTTGGTTGTGAGGCCTATGTTCATGTTCCAAAGGAAAACAAGAGTAAGCTAGATAAGAAGGCTGAAAAGTGTATCTTTATTGGGTATAAAGATGGTCTCAAAGGTTATAATATTTGGAACCCAAAGACTAAGAAGGTTGTGTATAGCCGAGATGTGATATTTAGAGAAATGAAGGATGTTATTAAACATGAATTCCTACCAAGTAAGAAAGAACCAGAGAAAATAGAGTTTGATTTAAAGGATGATGATTCAGACTCTACAAAAGAATAGGAATCAGAAGAAGAAGATACTCATACTCCAGTATTGAGGAGATCAGTTCAAGAAACAAGGCTACCAAAAAGGTATACTCCATCTGATTTCCGTTCAAATTTTGCTTTGTCTATTACTGATGATGATCCTAGAACTGTCAGGGAGGTAGTGGATTCAGATGATGGAAAGCCCTGGAAAAAGGCCATGGATGAAGAAATGGAATCCTTGGATAAGATTGAGGCTTGGGATCTAGTGGAGTTGTCGACTAGAAGAAAGCCCATTGGAAACAAATGGGTATTTAAAAATAAGCTGAATGCAGAAGGAAAAGTGGAGAAATACAAAGCTCGGTTAGTAGCAAAGGGTTATTCCCAAGTTCAAGGAATTGATTTTGATGAGATTTTTTTTCATGTTTCCAAGTTAACTTCTATAATATTTATGTTATTTGTTGTTGTTGTTGCATTTGATTTTGAAGTAGAACATATGGATGTGAAGACAACATTCCTACATGGGGATCTGGAAGAAGAAATCTATATGAAGCATCCAGAAGGATTTGTTGTGAAGGGAAAGAAGGAGTTGGTATGCAAGATGAAAAAGTCCATGTATGGTTTAAAACAATCACCAAGGTTGTGGTATCACAAATTTGATACTTATATGATGGGACTTTACTTCACAAGAAGCAAAGAGGATCATTGTGTGTATTTTAAATTAATTGGTGATCATTTGATTTATTTGTTCTTGTATGTGAATGACATGTTGTTGATAGGAAACAACAAGGATATTATCCAGGATGTGAAAACTCAATTGTCCTCTAAATTTGACATGAAGGATCTCGGTGCTTCAAATTTCATTTTGGGCATGGAAATTAAAAGAGATCGGAAAAAGAGGAAAATCTAGTTAAATCAGAGAAAATATGTTGAGACAATATTGCAAAAGTTTAATATGCAGGAATGTAAACCGATCAAAGTCCCTATTCTTGTTGGTGTAAAGTTATATGTGGATCAGTGTCCCAAGACACATGAAGAGGAGGAGCACATGTCTTGTGTTCCATATGCGAGTGCAGTTGCCAATTTGATGTATGCAATGGTCTGTACTAAACCGGACATTGCACATGCAGTGGGAGTTTTGAGCAGGTATATGTCAAAACTAGGGAAAGAGCATTGGACAACAGTAAAAAGGATTTTCAGGTATTTGTGTGGCACTGCTAGCTATGGATTGTGCTACCAAGGTAGACCAGGATTGGATAGAGTGTTAGACATACATGGTTTTGTGGATGTTGACTAGGATGGAGATCTGGATCTTAGGAGATATACAAGTGGGTATGTGTTAAACCTGTTTAGAGGAGCAATTAGTTGGATGAGAAAAAGACAGGCTATAGTGGCACTTTCAACTACATAAGTTGAATACATGGCAGCCACTCATGCAAGTAAGGAAGCAGTATGGTTACAAATATTGTGTTCATGTATTGGGTTGGTACAACAAGTTGTAAGGATAGATTGTGACAGTCATAGTGCAATTTTTCTGGCTAAGAACTCGTCTTATCATTCAAATACAAAGCATATTGATATTCAATATCACTTTGTGAGAGACATGGTTGAAGAAAAGAAAGTGTTGCTGATGAAGGTGGACACTTTGAAGAATGTTGCATATTCATTAAAAAAAACTATGAGAACTAAGAAGTTATCTTAGTGTAGAGGATCCATGGGCATTGCTACCCTGGATTGTTGACTATGTAACCATGTAACCCCATGTATGCAAAGAAAACAACAAGTGGGAGAATGTTGGGTATGTGTTATATTCTTTGCACGACTAGATATAGTGTCTGCTACATTGCACCGAGTGTGCAGGGGGGCTCGGGGGCAGCGCCCCCAAGAAAAAAAAGTCCCCAGGAAACGTGTCACATTTTTGCCTCTCTTTTTCGTGTCACCTCGATTTTTGTGTCCATTGTTGAGCAGTTTTTCAGCACATGGTTTTGGTCGATGATTTTCTATTTATAGTTAAATAATTAGGGTTTTTAACTAATCCAGGTCATTGGGTTAGGGTTTTGGATGTCGTTGGCTCCTATATGTATATTGTATTGTAAACAATGTATCACTATGAATTAATATAGAATATGTTGGTTTTCTCAGTTTGGGTTTCCAGGGGAAAAAACTTTGTGTAATGTGTGTATATTCCATTGTATATTTTATGTTCTTTTATTGAAAATATGTTTACAATAAAATATTGTACAAGATTAAAATCTACAAATGCATGGGGAAAGTATGCTCCTTGTTTTCAAGATCGGGCTGTTAATCTAAGAAGAAAGGCATGGGAAATTCATAGAAACGAATGGGGAAGTTTTGAATATCCCATCCCTAAATGCGATGTCGAGCTTGATTGATATGGGTTGAAGTGGTGACAAACAGTACATTTAGACCTTGTGTAGAGAGATCCCTTGAAAGTTGAAGCAAATGACTAAGGTGTCCCTGTGCTGGTAATGGCAGCATCACAACCTGAATTTCATGTCTTCTTGCGAACAAGGTCTCAGTGGAATCCATTAATGGCAGGAACAATTTGTAGTAATTATTACCTATAAGAAGAAGTGTTTTCTTTCAGAACTCGCAGTTATTCCTGTAGAATCCAACTACAGATTCTAATCTCGTTGAAACCCTTCATTGGAACCCTTTGTTGTAGACCTAGAAGTCGATCCATCAGAAGAAGACCACACACACTTGGAAAGAAATGCGGTGTAAGGTTTTAGGCTTTAGATTGTGGCATTATGTGGATAAGAATAAAGAGGGCTTCATGCAGGAAGCCACACTAACACACTGACGTTGGGAGCTTCAAGGAGGAAGAGAGGCTAAGGAAATAAGGATTGATCTTTGTTCGGTAGTGGTAGAAGCAACTTAGTGGCATCGACTGCAATGCAAGTAGTTTAATTCATCTGAAACCACTAGTAGGAAGAAGCAAGTGTAGGAGTAAGTGCGAGTGTGTGGCGCAAGAGAAGTTTAATTCATCTAAAACTGTTGTCAGAAGTATGGATGTAATATTTATTACAATTGCATTGGAAGGAGCGAAAGACGTAATAAGACTTCAAAGTATTTGGCCAATAAGATATGAGATAAATCACATTTAAAATTTAATTGAAAACATTATTTATCAAAAATTTGGTAAAATGGATACATATTTTATGGTCAACCATTAATAATTAGTCAACACTAACTCAACGATATATACCAACCTATCAGAAGGTATAATAAGTGTTCATCCTCATTTTAATCAATTCTTATTCTTATTACATTTACAAACTCATCATCGTCTCCTCAAGAGTGTTTAATGAGCTAACTTTTGAGCATTAAATATAAATATTCAATTTATATTCTTGTTTATATATTCCCTACTCTATATTCTTGCTTATCTATTCCCTACACTTAAAAGGATATCTTGATTTTTCTTAACTACATATACACTTTAACATAAATCACAAAATCATAATGTTGGATATTTATTTGATGGCTATCAAAGAGCTTAAGGCTAGCATTTCTTCTTGTCTTCTTTTGATCATGCCTCCATCTTCTCCAAGGTAATAAAAATGATACGTGAAGAATCTTACTTTAGCATAGGTCAATTCCAATCACGTTCAACCATCATTGCGCTAATTTCTTCAACGAAACTTTTGAACATATAATTTGATTCTCCCTTAGTCACATATTCGATAGGCTCATTTTTATCATCGGTATCTTTCTATTACCCCATTTCATCACTATATTTGGCCCATTTTCAACATCATTATTCTCTCAATGAAATAGAATTTGGAGCTCTTATAGAAAAAAGGAAAAAAAGGTGTTGACTAGGAAAATCAATAACCGAATAGAATTTCAAGAAATTAGATTAACCATAATCATTGAGTTGGAACTATACAAATTAAATATGATTATATATCCAATGTTTATTTGATAGTTGTTAACCACATATAAACTTTACATATAAACTTTACATTTGTTAAAATTTTAGTAAGATCTTTTTAAAATATGTTAAATATCCTTGAAATAACAAATATGAAGTATTATATATTATCACTATTTATGGTTATTAAAAATTTATTTCTATCATTATTTAAAATCATAATGGGATTTTTTTTTTAATACAATCACCATAGAATGGTAAGTATTTTATATTATTAATAAATTTAAAAGAAAAAATAAGTAATATTTTAAATTGTGATGAATATTTTCACATAAAAAAATTAGAAACACATGTTTTCACAATGTTTATTTGATAGTTGTTAACTACATATAAACCTTACATTTGTTAAAATCTTAGTAAGATCTTCTTGAAATATGTTAAATATCCTTGAAATAACAAATATGAAGTATTATATATTATCACTATTTATGGTTGTTAAAAATTTATTTCTAGCATTATTTAAAATCATAAGGGGATTTTTTTTTGGAATATAATCACCATCGAATGATAAGTATTTTATATTATTAATAAACTTAAAGGAAAAAATAAATAATATTTAAAATTGTGATGAATATTTTAACATAAAAAAAAATTAGAAACACATGTCTTCACTTATTTTGAGTTTATGTCACATAGGTTCACCAAAAGTATAAGTGTGGATACTCATTGAATGTGGAATTTTTAATTATACATCCAATAATTACCCACACTTGATACTTTTAGTGAGTGTACAATGAGATAAATTGATGATACATGGAAAAACATATTTCTATGTTTTATTCTTAAAATACATTAATTCAAGTTTTATTCAATAAAATAAATTTCCATTAAAATTTATATCCTTTATTGTGAGTGTGTGAAAGTCTACATTATAATATTATGTAACTATAAAAACTATATAAAAGAATAATAATGAAATTGGTTTTTATAATATTATGTAACTATAAAGGCTATATAAAAGAATAATAATGAAATTGTTTTTTAGTATTATTATATTGTTTAATTATATTTATTAATTTTTTTATTGTTTAGTTTTAAATTTAATATTCAATATACAAAATATTAGTTTGTACATGTAATAAAGTTTAGTTGATATTTAATAAAATATTATATAAAATAAAATGTTTGACAATATCTTCTTCTGGGTTGTATGGCAACAAGAATTTAAATTTTTCATTATTATTTTTTAACTCTCATCTCGTAACTCTACATCAATCTACATTCACATTCACCTTATATTTTTTAACTCTAAATATAGATTCACCTTCAATAGGTAACACATATAACACAGTATGATGATGCATACAATATAGGATATTAATATTTTTCCTTAGGAGGCATATTTTAGACCCTAAATTTTCTCTAATAGCTTAGTCACATATTCAATTACCCCATTTCCAACATCACTATCTTTGTTTCCTCTCTTGTGACTTTTGACGATTGATATCCTCACTTCATTGTTAGCCTGGAACTCAAAGTAGTGCTCTGATATCAATTTGTAGTTTTTGTGTGTCCAAAAGAGAAACCACTAATGCAACTACAAGAATAATCAAAATAAGGAATGAAATCTAAATGACTAAAATAAAGAGGCAAAGAACAAGTAGTGGAGGCGCCTACACATCAAAGAGCATATTACACCTACAAATTTGGATAATGGAGGAAGACTTCTCCAATGAAACTTGTTGATTATATTTCTAAAGTGATAAGAGTTACAAATGAGAACAAAAAATTACTATTTATACAAAAAGAGATAAAATCCCTAACTTAAAGCTTAAGTTACTAATAAAAGTAATAACACCCTTAATATATGAAAGCAACTGTGACATCCTCCTTGTACCATTCGTCGTCACGCTGTAAAGTGAGAATTTTCTCACGTAAGTTCGTCTGAAGAGGCAACACCGAGAAGATGTGTGGTCTCCGACTCAAAGCATCTGCCACTCGGTTCACTGTTCCCTTTATGTAAGTAATCTCGAAGTCGTACTCGCTAAGCAATTCCAACCAACGTCGTTGTCGTGCGTTCAGGTCGCTTTGCGTGAAAATGTGTTGTAGTCCACAATGATCAGTCTTTAGTTCAAATTTTTGTCCAACAAGGTAGTGTCTCCAAACCTTCAAGGCATATACAATGGCTAATAACTCCAAATCGTGCGTCGCGTAGTTCTCCTCATGCCTTCTCAATTTCCTCGAAATGTAAGCAATCACTCATCCGTCCTGCATCAGACTCCGCCTAAACCTTCCTTGGATGCGTCAATGCATACCAAGAAGTCTGCGTCCATGTTAGGGACCTTTAGTATCAGCGCTGTGGTCAACAACTCTTTAAGCCTTCGAAATGCTTCCGCGCATTTCTCAGTCCAAACAAACTTCTTGTTTTTCTTCTGCAATTCCGTGATCGGATTTGCTATCTTCGAAAATCCCTCGACAAACCGTCGATAGTATCCTACTAAACCCATAAAACTACGCACTTCTGTGACATTCGTCGGTGCAAGCCATTCCATAATAGCCTCAACCTTGGTCAGATCCACGACGATGCCTTCGCCGGAAATGACATGCCCTAAGTAGTGAATCTTCAATTGATAAAAAGAGCATTTGGACAACTTCCCATACAGTTTGTGCTCTCGCAGACACTGTAGTACCAAGCACAAGTGCTCATCATGCTCCTCCGTCGTCCGAGAGTAGATCAAAATATCGTCAATGAATACTTGGACGAACTTGTCCAAGTACTCACGGAACACCCCGTTCATCAAACTCATAAATACTCCTGGGGTGTTTGTCAGTCCAAAAGGTAAAACAGTAAATTCGTAATGTCCAAATATTGTCTTAAAGGCAGTCTTAGGGATGTCATCCTCCTTGATCCGCAACTGGTGGTACCCCAATCGCAAATCGATCTTGGAGAACACCGTCGCACCCTTCATTTGATCGAACAGATCATCAATTCTTGGTAAGGGATATTGATTCTTGATGGTAGCCTTGTTCAGTTGACGGTAGTCAATGCAAAGCCTCCACGATCCGTCCTTCTTTCGAATGAAAATAACAGGTGCACCCCACGGTGACACACTAGGACGTATCAGTCCCAAGTCCAGCAACTCCTTCAGTTGCATTTTCAACTCTTGCAACTCCGAGGTCGACATCCAATAAGGCGTTCTTGCTATCGGTTCGGTCCCCGGTTTCAGGTCTATGGTAAACTCCAATTCCCTTTCCGGCGGCATCCCCGATAACTCCTCTGGAAATACGTCTGCAAACTCCTTCACCATCGGAAGGTGTTCTAGACCTTCCGCCACTCCCTTTTCGTTTAGCGCAAGGATCACATAAAGCTTGCACCCCTTGCGCATACTCTTCTGTAACTGTAAGGAAGAGACGAACCTCAGGGAAACTTCCTGGTTCCGTCCTACAATCACACGTCTCTGTCCTTCGTCATCAACCAAGCTCAACCGTTTTGTCTTACAGTTGAGTATCGCCTCATGCGATTCCAACCAATCCATATTGATCACGACGTCATAAGATCCTAAGATTGTGACGTACAAGTTGACCCTCGTGACAAACTCTCCCAGGTTAAGGGCACAGCCCGTAACTTTTCCTCCAACCTTCTGCTTGGCTCTAGAGGCCATCTCTACGAAGCTAAACTCATCCTGTTCGACTGCCTTTACCTTAATCCTTTTTAGCGCTGCACCAGAAATGAAACTCTCAGTAGCGCCCGAGTCTATCAAAATACTAAGGGTCTGGTCAGTGACAGTACCTGTCATCTCGAGCACAGTCGACTGGTGCTCTTCCTGGTGTTTATTCACCGCTGCATGAATCCAATGGGCCTTTCCCATATCTCCCACGGTAGTGGGTCCGGCTAATCCGGACACTCTGGTCCTCTCCACAAGACAGTCGCACTGGTAGTGTGGCTCCCCACACGTCCAACACCCCTTCTTCGGCCCAATAGTCCTGGTACCCGAAGTAGAAGATGATGACCCACCGGCCTGGAACCCAGGTCTGTTCTACTGAACAGGCCTAAACTGTTGTTGTTGTGGGCGACGTTGCTGCTGATGTTGTGGTCCCCGATAAGGTGCCCGCTGCTAAGGCGGCGATCGTCGGGGTGTAGTGAAAGTGGATCCTCTCTGGAAGCCACGATATCCCGGCGTATGTCTCGCTGGTGTCTAATGTTGCAGTGTACCAAATGAACCCTGCTCTGCTGGTCTCGCTGGAGTCCTAGTCTGACCCCCACTGATAAGCTCCTCCTCTGCTATGAGGGCCTTTTGGACAGCGTCGTGCAAGGTTTGAGGCATCAAGATCCTGACCTTTGCACGTAGGCTGCTGTTAAGGCCAAACACGAATCTGTTGACCTTGAGCTTCTCAGTGTTAAGGTGCGGAGCATACCGGAGCAGCACCCTGGTTGAATTCTATCATGTGGAATTTGCCTAATTTTTACTTACTGGTATTAATGTTAAATTTTAATAGTTGAAGTTGAATATATTACCGATTTAATAACTTAGTTGAGTGGCATTGATAAACTGTGCTTTAAGTTTTTGCTGATTTAGATTTTAGATTTTTGGATAATTGGTATGGTAGAGTTATGGACCCATTTGAATAGGTAAATAATATTTGTCGCAAGGTTCTTTTACATGAATGTAGTATGACAGAATGTAATGAAAAGTAATGTTACGACGATGAGGTGAATTAAATTAGCATAGATACAGTTGCTTCTGTTTTATATTGTTTTAATGGAATAGTCATGGTTTTCTTCCCATAGATCTAGATATTTATATAATCTATTGAATGTAAGGTAATGTAATAACATGTTAGGTTAATGAAAAGTAATATAATGAAATGTAAATGTATGGTAATAATTGTTAAAGTAATGTTAAGATAATATGGAGAATGCTTTATGTTAGTACTAACATTCATGGTAAGGTAAATGTTAGTGGGTTTATCATTATGGTAATGATATCGTTGCTCAATTGGCTTTTGTTTTTATTGCGTATTGGGTTTTTGTGTTGCCCTTAATTCTGGCAGACACCCTTATCCGATGGGTTCCTTCTGTAGGGTGCTTTTATTTGATTGGCTTAGGGTTGAGCTGTTAAATTTAGGGTTAATAAAGTTGTTGTTTATTTCTATGCTGACATTTAGGGTCGAGTTAATTTCAGGGTTAGTACTATAATTGGAATTTTCCAAACTCACGGTTGTATGATATCAGACTCTTCGATCCGATAAAGCTAGTTGCTCTGTATATAAGTCTGTGTGTGTGATTATTTGTTGTGTAAAGAATCCAGTGCCGTATCAATAGTCCCGGGCCCTTTAAAGGCAGGGTTTCCACTCTTGTGACACACCTCTGAGGTCGTATCAGTAGTCTCGGGATCTTTAAAGGCAGAGTTCCCACCACTGCGACCTCCTGACAAAGATTACTAGTTTCTGCCTGAGCAGTCAGCCAGGAGCCTATCTGACATTCTCTCTCTCCGAAGCAGAGAACTAAGATTAAACGCCCTGCTTTCCTGTGCAGAAATAGTAAAATCTACTACTATGGATTCGTCCATCTGTGTTCGTATTGTACATAACACTGTAGACAACACTGTTTCTACTTCTGAACATGTTTTTTGCTTTATGATTCATTACATGCCCACCATAGAAACTTGAACTGGTAGTAAGATAGTATCAATGCCTTTTGCTTGCAGTTACTTGTGTGCGTCTTATGTCTTCTTGTTGTGATCATCGTGGTTGCGTCTTGTTAGTCGTCGAGTGGCGATGTAGAGTCGAATGTGTTGTTCCTCGGGTACACGTGCACACACACATTTAAACAAAAAAAAAAATGCACTTGTTATAAGAGGCATGTCGTCGTAACGAAAAGGAGGTACGTTACATATGGTATCAGAGCAAAGTATGAGAACAAAAAATTACTATTTATACAAAAAGAGATAAAATCCCTAACTTAAAGCTTAAGTTACTAATAAAAGTAATAACACCCTTAATATATGAAAGCAACCTTTTACAATTATTGACATTTTACACCATAAAGATCTAACATTATTTCAAAATTGTGAGCTTAAATAAAAATAACTCATGCACATAGTGCCTAAAATCCCTAATAAAGATGCGGTCAAGTACACAACAAAACCTATACTTGCAACCTAATTCCAAATAATCAACCCATTCACAAGTGGAATATGTTCAAAATTGTTATACGAGGAAGGTACTACCCCTATGGTAATTATGAAGAAATTGCAAGAGATTATTGCATCTTTGTTAGACTTATGATACTTACACCAATGACTAGATTATTAGTTTTGTGTTTGGTTCTACTACCAAGTTACTTAATTTGACTTTGAGCAAAAGGATTCATTTGCTTATGTGCGTTCAAGGTTGATTCTTCAACTTATTTATTTGTTGATGTTGTTGGCCAACCAAATTTGTCATATGAACACTTGAATGTCGATTTTGTTTGATCTATAATTTACTTCAATTATTGGAGTTAGAAGAGTTCAATGACCTCTATCAACAGATCTTGGACTTATGAACATTGGCTTGTTGGGTTGGTGAAAATGGGTAGCTAATATAGCTCACACTCTGGTTCAAGTCCTACCAAGTCACAAGCTAGTGTTTATGGATGCACATGAACACATGCAACAATGTTTAGGACTAATTGTGAATCATAGGTGAATTTGGAAAAATAGATACACCACATTCACCACTGCTTAACTGAAGGTAACCAAATTCAATGGTTCTCATGGTTCCCCTATAATGCCAATTATGGGTGTATTAGCCTCACCATGATAAGGGGAAGCCGGTTCAAAAAGAAAAAGATCTCTTTGACTTGTATTTTTTCACAACCTTAGTAATTAGTTGGTATGCATTGTCAATGGTAGTGATAATTGAGAAGTCTAGCTTAAATCAGATTTATAAATGTAGTCATTCAAAACTTTGAGATTTTATATTTCTAAAGTGTCTAATAAAATAGACATGGTAGAAAACTCAAATGGATATTCCTCAATAGACTAACCTTCATTCCAATTAATTCATTTCCATTGCATATATTGGTATTCATGATACTTTACATGGTCAAAATTCTTCTTGATAAATTCCTTGAAATCTAACCAAGAAAAATCCTAAAAACACTACTAAGAATAAGATTCCCACCAACAAAGTGCATTAGGAGACAATTTGGAAGTTGCAACTCCATTTCAAAGAATTAGTTAACTTGGGAACATCATATCCAATTAATGCAACCATATTTATAATGACTCTACATCAATATCACATTTAAAAAGGGGACTGTTGAGATTTACTTGCACTCCAAATGGGTTTCAACCACCAAAAAGAGAAGACAATGCTACAAGAACTCAAGATATGAAGGGAATTAAGGGGTTCAATCATATCATTAACTAATAGAATTGACCTTACAATTCTTCATGTTGCTTCTTGTGAACTTGGATAGACACAAGCATATCAACACACTGTTGAGGAGGAGAATCATCGACGTTTACTGATTAGGTCAATGAATGCATAGTAAGGTGATTTGTTGGAGATGTAGGATAAATGTTTCTCTCCCTCTAACTTGACTTGGTTCATAAAACCCTGTAGTATCAACACTTGGACACTAGAAATATTGATACAATGCAATGTGTTTGCAAGGCAAATTCAATGTTCTTTGATACTAATCAATTTGTGGCAATTCCCAACATGTTTGACATGGGACAACAAAGAACTTCCACAAAAACTCAATGTTATGAAGTGAAAATGCATGCAAAGTGATGATACATTGATAAACAATTATGAAATAAAACAATAAATAGAGTAATTTGTCCTACGCTACTCAATACAATTGTATTAAATAAACGAACTAGCACAACTACATAAAATGTGTTTGATATACATCAATGATTTCTTGTGAAAAATGAATAGGGGTTTTGTAGCGTTCAAAAGAACTTCAAAAATCACATCTACATGCATGATATTTAAAGAAAATAATGTATCATATGGCTTCAAGAAGCACCAATGCCATGTTTTTTTGTGTGAAGTGGCCTTGACCAACAAACCTGTCACTACGCTTCATCTTCACAAAGGATCTAATTTTTTTTCAAGACAACAATAATGGTGGAAATATAAACACCTTGCATAGCAACAATTATCAAGGAAATAGAAACTTTCAGGAACTACAAACACTTACCATCATTAATCACCTTAATCCAATCATCATTAGTCACTTTAATCTAGCCATTTATTTATTTCCTTAATCCAAAATGTAAGGATTTAGTAAGGGAAGATGAAGTGTCTAGTCTCGCTTATCTATATGTGTCAATGGTGTATATTATCCATAAAACAAGTTGAACCCTTTGTTCCATAAATTTCAATAAAATATTAATCAAAGTTACCAAAAGGGAAACATGGCCTACACCTATCAATATAATTAATGTAGTTTCAGTGGTAGAGAATAAATTGGCACTACAATATATATACTTTGTTTACCATTTTCTAACCGAGAACCATATGATTTGTTGTGCTCATACAATGGAAAACCCCTATAGTTCAACATAAGAAGGCATCTCCAAGTTAAATAACTAGTAAACACAACAGAGAGCTAAGTGAAGTTCTCCAAGGGAAAATATACATAATCATACAAGTATTTTAACTTAGCAAGGTAATTATGGGCCCAAAGATAAATCACAAGTTGAGTGGTAACAATTGTTGTGTGGCCCACCCAATTTAGTCTATGACCCTAAGTTAGGTTAACTATTTGTTGTTTTACTATCAACCTCAAGGACAATCGTCATATGACAAATATTGACTATCAATACATTGACGGTCTCATGTGGAGCTTGGTGGAGTTGAATCTAAGATAGGATGTCTCTTAGTAACATCAAAGTTATGATTGTTCTTCTGATCAAACTAGCAACATATGCTTCAATCCACTCAAATCATGTTTTTACCCTTTCTATACATGTATGAACCATTAAAGGAATTGTTTAGCATTCATCAAAGAGAGGCTAATTTAAGTTTAGAACACTTAGTTTCATCTGATATTGTAGTTTAAAGGATTTGTAGATATTTTGATATAGATAAACAAATTTTAAAAGCCAACATCAATGTAACAAGGAAAAAAAATGATAGTCTGATTAATAATTCCCATGTTAATCTTTCTTAGACATTTTATAAGTTTCACTTCCTTATTTCACCGAGAGTAGCGAGGTGCTCTACATCCCAGTACGGGGGATATTTTGTCATGTTAGTGTTATGTTAGATTAGATAACGCTACATTAAAAAAATAAAAATAAAGCCGCCTCAATTAAAAAAAATTAAATAACTATGTGCGTACATATTTACATAACAACATATAAATTAAAATTTACACATTAAGAAATTCGATTCCTCTCAGTTCTTTACAGAGTCAGGTTTAAGATGGATCTACGTTGGTTTACTATTTTCACAAGTGTAAAAAGGGTAGTTTTATTTTACTTAAAATTGGGTTATGAAGCTTCTTTTGGGGGTGGGGGGTTGATTGGCTTCATTTTATTCTTCATGTTTTATTTTCTCCTTAAAGGCTATTGCGATGCCACTAGTAGTGGGATTTAACGAACAACTCCAAGTCCACAACCTCAAATTTTACAAGTCATTTATATTTTCATAATAAATACATAATTTTCGTTGTAGTGACCATAGTGACACATAAACCCAACACCCCACATGTGAGACAAAACACTAATGGCATACATCAAGTAGATGAAGATATTCAACTGTCGAAAATTGTCCTCATTAACTAACATGTATTCAAAGTCAATACTAAGATAAGTGTTCCCGTTATAGTAATGCACTCAATGTTAACAAATAAGATGCATGGATAAGGAATCTAGAAGTACCTCAACAAAATATCAACAATCCTAAGAAAATCATGATTATTGAGGTCCACATGGCTAGCCATACCTTAACTTAATGACAAAATTGCAATGTGTTTGTGTCCAAATGTAGCACTACCAATGCAACAATATTGTAGTGTGTATGTGTCCAAAAGTGACACTACTAATCCAACTACAAGAATAACTAAAATAATATCAAGAAATATCATACGAGTGAAGCTGAAATGATTGAAAAAAGAGACAAAAAATAACTAATGGCGACGCCTGCACATTCATTAATGGAGAAAACTTTTCCCAAAAATCTTGCTAATTATATTTCTAAAGTTTTAGGATTTACAAATGAGTTGGGGTAAACTACTATTTATACAAAAAGAGAAATAAATCCTAACTTAAAACTTAGGTTCACAACAAAAATAACCAGAACAGTTTACATTATTGAAAAATGACACCCTAGATACCTATGATCAAATCACTATTATAAAATTATAATCTTACATACAAAATATCTCATGTACATAGAGTCTAATTGCTTAAAAAAATGTTTTGGTTAGGCACACAAACACACCTTCTATGGAGAAAGCGTTGCACCCAGAGTTGAAAAATCAAAATAATAAAGCTCTAAGTTAGAAATCATTGTGGAAATACGTTAAATGATACATTTCCACCACAATATAATTCCAAAATATGCAATGTAGCTCAAACCATGTCGAAACATGCTTCACGCTCCAAATAAAACATATTACCAAAATTTGATAGTCTAACCAAGCAATCTTAAGGTGGAGTTACAAAGGAAAGTAGTGGTCACTTTATGATAACTCATAACTACGAAAGGGAATAAAATTTGAACTCCAAATCATTGTATTGACAAAATCACGATGATTTCTAAAACATGAAAGGATAAAGGGATGTTTTTCTTAGTCGATAGTCAAAAGTCACTGATCAAGGCCATAAACAAGATGAAATTTGCGTTCATCCATTTTTATCGATCGCATATACCTCCCTTTAATTTGTAAGTACCGTCTACGACCTACAGATTATTCATGTACATGCTTTTTCTCTAAATGTCCATCCCATGCAAAAATTCCAAGGATGCACAGGAAATGTTTGAAATGCATCACCAAAAGTGCATACCAAATGTTTGACAAAATCTAAAAACTATGGTTTTCCCTATCAAGTGGGCAGTCTCTAGGAATTACTAGGAAAACCACCTTATCCTTCAAATCCAATTCAAAGATGTTTGGATTCTAAAGTTGGTGAGAAGGTTCTACCTTCGTAGAGCATAAGCAAGTCATGAATATGAAATGACCTTTCTTTGTGTGATTGGACTTTGTGATCTTTGAGTTCATAGGTTGTAAGGGTTTGATGGTATACTATACACCATATAGTGTGTACAAACGAAAATTATCCTAGTGATTAGTGGACTATGTATGTAATAACACATACAAAGTGTGCAAGGATGGAAAGACGTATCAATTTAAATCATCATCAACAAATACACTCATCCATAGAAAATCATCAATAAAGCATGCCAACATCACAAGGTAATTTGCCTCGGTATCATGAAGTAAATTAAAACATGGAATTATATATTTTCTTCCACTCCACGGAAATTGAAATTATATCAGATGCCTAGTCTAATGTGTTCATGTTGGAGAGTGCAGAGGTGGAAACACAACTCACCCAACTCAAAGAAAAGGGAAAGATCCAAATTAATACTTATTATGGGTCATATGATCTACTTATCACATAGATGAAAATGAATGGTAGTTGTGCACTAACTACAATGTTCTCAATAATATTAGAGTTGACAATTATCTCCTTCCCAGGGTTGATGACATCATTGACTAGCTCCATGGTGACAAATTTTTTACTAATATTAATTTAGGCATAGCTTCTAGATACATCCATCACTTGAAGTCTAATGACATATGGAAGACTATGTTCAAGCTATATGAATGGCTATTCAATGTTAGAAATGTCATCCACACCCAACAATGAAGTAATTTTCACCTAACAATTGAGTTAACAATTGTAACTGCAACTGCATGTAATTGCTAAGAAACTATACCATTGTTCCTTTTAATGTCTCCTCATTTTCCCACCTTCATGTAAGAGTTATGTAAGCAGTTCCATTTTGTGTGTTGTGTTTAACTGCTACTCAATTATTTCAAAGTTTGTTTTAGTACCTTTTTCATTTTCCACATGTTACCACACAAACTAACACCTTTGCTCAAAGTCCCAAAGATGGGTGCTAGCCTTGTGGAACTACGAGGTTTGCCAGTGTCACCTCACCAACTCTCCTCTGCACTTAAGGCTAGGGTAAATGGAATCATAACCAAGGGGGGCTTCCCTATGGGTTACTAATCTTAATGTGTGTAGTAGATAGTGGGAGTGTGAGAAAGTTTAGCAACATAAATTAAATGGAGAAATGAAAATGGAATTAATATGGTTGGGGAGTGGTGGATAAAAGTGAGATCAATTCCTTCGATTGCTTGGCCAATGGGTTCATGTAAGTAATCTTAGAGGGCAGTTCTAAAGGAAGATTTGGTGGTAGCACACAATCAATTGATATGCAAACTACAAACCTAACTTGGTGTTTGATCTACAAGTGATATGGTGGAGAGGAGCTATAACAAATCCACTACTTGAAGCAAATTATAAAGGTGGCCCCTACCAAAGACTATCTACAGACACACCTAATCAAGTGATATAGGAAGTGTGATGTTTCTATCTTAAAAGTAAAGGATACAAAAAGGAGATAAGAGGGAGGAAAATCATTACCTTTTCCCTTTTGAATTAAGATGAAGCATCTTTCCTTGGCCCTTAAGTTTCCTTTGACATCCATACACCTACAAACAAATTTCCAATAGTAGCATAGAGAACTAATAGCCACTCATAAGAAACTATTTATACATCACTCTATTACTTAGACAAAACAAAGACAAAAATACTCCAATATCTTGCAGATTCTTTTATTTACACCGAAGATCCTTCTCCAACCAATCCATCTTGCAAATGGAGAGAGAGAACACTTATATAGGTTTTATCTCTAACTTCTTATACAATAAAACATCAATTGTTTTCCTAGATCCATTAGTTTTCCTAGGAATAATCATAAAATAATCCTCTCTAACAAACTTCTTCCTAAAAGTAGAAAGAACTTGTTGAGATCCACAATTCCCTCTGAAAAGTTACAATAAAATAATCTAAGAAACAACTAACAAACTCCAACCACTAAGTCAACAGTGAATAAACAATGGAGTTAGTTGTAACAACCTCCCAAAATAGCTAATGAGGGGTTATAGATCCACTTTTCCCTTCTAGAAGAAATAAATAAATATTCCAGCTTCTAGATCCATAAATCTTCTCAAAGAACATAATAGGCTTGCACCACAAATTTGGGAGAATTGGATAGATGGTCTATGTCTTGCCACATCATTAATGTTGAACGCTCTATTAAGTCGATTGACCATGTCGAATATCTGGCTTCTTCTATAACCCACATTTTTCCATTAGATGATGATCGCCCTTCATATATGCAATGATTTATTATATTTATATATTTTTTTACCAAGGCAGCTCCCACATCTATACAAGGTCAAATCTTTAATTGGATTGCACTATTGGCTGGTCGGACAACATTTACATGAGTTGGAACGATAAACCACAACCCATTTTACATGATGGATACGTGTATTGACCTCCATGGACACATCGAGCCATCGTATAAGACAAGAAAAAGGAAACGACTCCTTGCATTTACTCTATTTCTGTTGGAAATGATGTGCCACATTTAAATGTGGTGGCTTCGTATGCATCAACCAATTTCCAAATCTTGGCAGTTGCATAAAATTGGTATGGCGGCTCCATCATGGCATCAATTTGTGGAACAACAAATTTATAGAACACTTCACCGGCTTTGTTTGACCCTTCGATACCATGATGTCCATAATTTATAACCAAAGTATAACTTAAGAGGTTTCATAAGAGACTTCGAAAGACAAGGAAAAGGGGGTGGCCCCTTTTAGGGTGACATAGCCCCCATTATAGCGATCATCTCTAAGGAAACTTAGGTTGGTATTAAATCCCTTCACAATTTAATTTACGACCCTCTTTACATATGATATCACCTTGGTGTTCCCTTCTTATAATACATACTTCAACTTTAACTTAGTGAAGGGGACAATGGGGTGGCCCACGATGTCACTTTCATTTTTTTGTCATCATTTGAATGTATGGGTAAGTGAAGGGGGTGGCCCCTTTGTAACACATTTACCACTATGTAGACCACTTCCACGCCAATGGATAACACCAGCAAACAAACACCATTGTAGCAACATCCTCCATATAATCATGCATTGAACCATGAAGCACAATCATCTAGTGAGTTGTAGTATGTAGCACCAAGGAAGATATCATCACCATCTAAGCATCAAGAATGCAACACCCACTCAACCAACGCAACCAAATGTCAAATGAGTTATCATCATCAACAATCAACACCAAGGAGCATGTGATCACCATGAAAGCAACCAAGGACACCACCAATTTCATCCACCTCATGATCCGACATGCTCAACCAAAATGCATCTCAATCCCATCATCATCCCTGCCAGTTACCCCTGAAAAACTTGTCATGTGATGATAATTACAGTTTACCACTAATGTGATGTGAGGGGTAATATATATCGCCTACTTGGGGACATGTTCTCTTTGGAGAAGAGTGCATGAGAAGCCCATAATCTCCTGAAAAAAAAGTACTCATGAGAAAACCCCTTTAAGCAAATGGAGTGTAGATGGCTGGTCTATGTCTCATCTCATCCAACTTATTACATCAAAAATTTGCTTTGCAAGAAATACAAACCACCGATGTCAAAGGTACAAAATTGCTCATAATAGAGAGTTTATTCATCCTAATGTCTTTCAAAGACTTATTCTTCCTACTCCTACTCTACATGAGAAAAATGCAAAGGATAGGTGTAATCATATTTTCAGTGTATCCACCCTAGCCTTTTATTTACATCAAGAAGTCTTCCCTTGTGTTTGGCTATGAACCAAAATAAGGAGACATTAAATATAAAATGATTATGATTACAAAAATTACATCATTACAAGACATGGCATCCAACTCATGAGGATGGATAGAAATACAAATACTATGCCAGCATTGGCATGTGCATTCACAAGCATAATCCACCCATTGTTGAAGAGAGTTGATATATGTTCTTGAAAATGAATATGGCATCTCCTCAACAATTTGTAAAACATCACATGTGTACCTCTATAAAGGAAAATTTACATGTATAACACAATTTACACCTTCAAGCAAATGAGGTGTAGGTTGTTACAACATTAATCCATCATCAATCAAACATAAGGCTGGAGTATGAATGCAAAATTCATGAATAGGAGGATGAAAATCAATGTTACAAATATGAAGCTGAAAAATATGTTTTCTCAAACAAAAATCAGCCCCAAAGATGTATTCTTCAATTGAAAAGTGATGCATGAAAAGTGTGATAGGTGGAGGCATATATAGTTGAAAAAATTATGCAAAATTGCATCCCAATACCTGTCCCACATACTCCAAAAATTCTGCATAATTTGTTGAAATTTATAGCTCAGGATGTTCTTTCATATAATAATGCCTAGTATGAAAGGAACATTAAAAATTCTCTCATGTAAATATCATTTTATAAAGGAGAAAGTGGTCATAACTTTATTTTATAAAGTGATTTTATATTTTTAAGTGAAAATGACATTTTGTATTATTTAGTAACTTAAGGAGAAATTAAATCATATCCTTTAATGATGAGAGTGGATCTCATTCATTAGATTAAAAGAAGTTAAGAAGGTTGGGGTTAGGTCATTAAATGAGTTAATATAAAATGCATTTTTTCTTGAGAAAAGTCATTAATTATTATTGTGTGAGACACACAAGAACATTCATGAGAGCATTGAATGTGAAGAGAGAGAGAAAGAGGGTTTGAAGAAAAAATTTCTGAGAGGAAGAAAAGCTAGAGAGAATGCATATTTCTTGAGAGAAGAAAAGTGTAAATACCAAGACAAAACAACAGAAATAATTTGCAGATCGTACATGAATTCAAAGAACAGTCCATACAGTGAACTTTGAAGGTCATACAGTATGTCTTTGTGTACAAAAATCAAGGTTGATATCTGGCACAGTTCCCAAGGCAAGTTTTGCTAAGTTTTGGGGTCGTACAACAGGTATGAACAGTACATAATTTTTCTAAGTACATTTTCTTACTGTACTTTGCTAGTACAGAGGGTTGTACAACCATTAATGTATGGTATATTTCCTGAGACGAAAGAAAAGGCAAACATTTAATCGTGTTGGTGTATAGTTGTGTAATCATTAATTTCTGAGAAGATTCATAATAAATCTATTTCTTTGAGTTTTCCCCTTAGGGGATTTTCCCTGGGCTTTGCCCCAAAATCATTGTGTCATTAAATGTTGTCTCTGTCATTTATATTCTGCTGCAAGTTTACTTAGCACCGTATTTTAGCTTATAGTTTCATTAAAAAAATGTATGAGAAATGCATTAATGGGTTTGATTATTGAAGACTAAAATCATTATGTGCCAAGTGTTTGACAAAATCATTGAATGAGACATTTATTGATTTTGTAAGTAAAAGTTAACATAAATCATTGTTATATATAATTGAAAAATACTAAAACTTTCTACACAAAATTCCATCCTATGTGGTTGCCCATGAGTATCAAAATCTGCAACATTGACTTCTTCATATGGAGCTGAAATTGAATCTCCAATGACTTCCTTATTTGCATTTCTTTCACTAGTGTACTCGAGCAAAAAAGTTAATGCCTCATTTTTACATCTTATTTCTTCCAAGAGGATATTTGAAGGATCTTTTTCATATTCTAGCATCATACATTCAAGTTTCCTTCTTATCTCATTACAAATCAAAGCCCAAAAATATGCATCATCTAATTTTCCAATTTTATCTTCATCAACCATCCAAGCTTCTTGAATGATCATGATGAAATATGAAAATGAGGAAACTTTCCTTGGGCTAAGACTACAAAACCATTCTCTTAATTTCTCTTGCAATGAAAGGGCAACCATTATCAACATCACATCTTCATGGATAATATCAAATTCTGCAATGAAAAAATCAACAAATTCTGAAGCAACTTCTTTGTTCACATAGCATTTTGGAACATGTTTCTTCCATAGATTATAATTGAAATCGTGTGGGTATCCATGGATGTATGAAAAATCCAAAGGGGTAAATAATTTTGCATCCAACTCCTTACGAGATGTAGCCATACCTTAAATTTGAAATTCTAAAATATAAAAGCTTTTCATGCCTCACACCAAAATCTGAAATGTTGGAGTCATCAAGGTGAAGTTTGATACCTTCACAATGTGTTTGCTTCACCCTACAAGCACAAGTCTTCAAAATAAGCAAGGCTTCTTCCATTCAATGGAGTTGCCAAGTTGAGATAGATCTTCAATAGAAACTCTCATCAAAGTCTTCAAAAAGCATGATCCTCATTTTTTCTAGAAAATGGACTTTGTCCTCGGCAATGGCACCAAAATGTTGCCATACAAACTAACACCTTTTCTCAAAGTCCCAAAGATGGGTGCTAGCCTTGTGGAACTAGGAGGTTGGCCACTATCACCTCACCAACTCTCATCTACACTTAAGGCTAGGGTAAATGGAATCCTAACCGAGGGGGGCTTCCCTATGGGTTACTAAGCTTAATGTGTGTAGTAGATAGTGGGAGTATGAGAAAGCTTAGCAACATAAATTAAATGAAGAAATGAAAATGGAATTTAGATGGTTGGGGAGTGGTGGATAAAAGGGAGATCACTGCCTTTGATTGTTTGGGAAATGGGGTCCTGTAATTAATCTTAGAGGGAGGTTTGAAAGGAAGATTTGGTGATAGCATACAATCAATCAATATGAAAAATACAAATCTAACTTGGTTGTTTGATCTACAAGTGATGTCGTGGAGAGGGGATATAACAGATCCACTACTCAAATCAAACTATAAAAGTGGCCCCTACCAAAGACTTGTTAATATTATGGTAGCT
>ML788968.1:175495-211799 GCA_009831015.1 Picea engelmannii
GTTTACTACAAAAATGCATAAAGAATTTGAGATGTCTATGCTCGGTGAACTAACATTCTTCTTGGGTTTACAAGTTACTCATACAGACAAAGGGATATTCATATCCCAAACCAAATATATCAAAGAAATGTTAAAGAAATTTCAAATGGAAGATTGCAAACCTATGAGCACTCCTATGGTTGAAAGATGCAAACTAAGCTTAGATGATGATTCACCAAAGGTAGACCAAACCATGTACAGATCAATGGTTGGTAGCTTGTTATATGCAACAGCAACAAGACCTGATATCATACAAGTTGTAGGACTAATAGGCAGATTTCAATCTGCACCCAAAGAGACTCATTTGTGAAGAAAACTAAGGTACTATGAGGCTGCCAACTAAGGTCTGTCTTTGACCTTGAGATTGGCTCTAAGTTTCAATCTCCAAAACTGCGCTTTGTTGTTTTTAGGACAGCAAACAGTTTGGTAACTTTCTGCCCATAGTTTTTGTTGGTTAAGTGTTCTTTGAGGTGCCCTTGCAAGTGTTTTCGAACTGGTGGTTAGCACATGCAATATATCTCAAAACAAGTAACACTCCTCTAGATCTTTATAACACAAATAAGTTGATCTACACTCTAAGCATGCATGAAATGAACACAAGTGTTTTTGGTCAACATGACCCTGGATTAAACCCCCCCGCGGAAAACCAGTTTGGAATGGAAGTATATATAAGTGGTGTCTAAAGCATGAGATACAACAAGAAATACAATATGATGGAACCTGTATACAAAGCAAGCTCGTCTCAAGACTTGCCAAAGGAACCAGGAAGAAATGCGCCCAAGACTAGTGCACATCTTCCCCTTGTTGCCAAATCCACTGAAGTGATGTGCCCTTGACCCTGGATGCTTTGAAGAAGAATCCCTTGCACATAAATGCGCTCTTGTGTGCTACCTCTCCACTGAGACAAACAAATCTGCAATCCTCCAAGTGTAGCTCCTCCCTGCTAGGTGTGCGCCCTCCTCCAAGCAAGTATGATCACCACAAAATAATAGGGTCCCAAACTACCCTCTTTCAATGCCTCCAACCTTATCCTCATGCTCTCTTTCAAACTCTCCAAGTGAGCAAATGAATGAATGAGCCTCCTTTTGCCCTATGCACGCCTCTTAAGGAATCATAAGGAAACCTAAAAGATCAATGGCTAGGATCACTCTAAGCCATATCTAATCCATGGTTGAGATCTCTCAAAAAGAATCTCAACTCAAACCCCACTTTGGGTTAAGTTTCCATAGTTCACTTTATATCCCCCAATTCACCCACAAAGTGAATTAATAGTCACTTTTCCCTCAAGTGAAAAATTTCACCCTTTTGACTTAGGAAAATGTCAAAGTGAAATTAGACATAAAGTATAAGGCACAATGGGTCAAATATTTCCCTCTTGTGGTTAGAGACCCACAACCATAAGGGGACCACTTCCCGAGGTACACCAAAACTCAACAATTTGAAGGCAATAAAAAGGATATTCAAATATCTAAGAGCTACCATGGATTTTGGATTATGGTATCCAAAAACAAAAGATTTTACATTAAATGCATATACTGATGCAAATTGGGTTGGTAGTGTGGATGATAGGAAGAGCACCAGTGGAGGAGCATTCTTCCTAGGAAAGTGTCTAGTATCATGGATAAGTAAGAAGCAAACATCTATATGACTGTCAACAACAAAAGTTGAATATATTGTTGCTGCCACCTGTTGCACTCAAGTAATTTGGATGAAACAAACCCTAGAAGATCTACAAGTAAAGTATGATCATCCAATTCTTCTTAGCTGTGAAAATACCGGTGCCATAAACCTTTCTAAGAATCCTGTCATGCACTCAAAAACCAAGCATATCCCAATCAAATTTCATTTTTTAAGGGAACGGGTTTCTCAAAAAGATGTTAAAGTGGAATATGTGGATACTAAAGAACAAATTGCAGATATATTCACAAAACCTTTACTCAGGAGTACTTTTGAATACCTTAGACAGAAATTGAAGGTAATCTCCATATCTAATTTAATTGCACAGGTTTCATCCGAGGAGTACATGGACAGGGCGAGTATAACCTCAGGGGGAGCAAAAAACCAAGACATCCCTTCTGTCATTGTCGTCAAAGAGGAAGGAGAAACAGTAAAACCCGATTAAGAAATAAGGGGGTTTTACTGTGTTGCCATCAATGCCAAAGGGGGAGAATTTTGGACATGGTGTTGGCATTAATGTCAAAGGAGACCAATATGGTCAATATTGGACATACTGTATGTTGTTGGCATTGATGGAAAAAGGATAAATATGGTCACCGAGAACTTGATTAATGTTTATGTATTCATATCAATATCCTAGCAAAAGTTTATGTTGAATTATGTTACTGGCATCCATTCACAGAAGAAGCAATTGAATAGAAGGGAAGGTCTTTTTCACTCCATGAAGATATCATTGGAAGACCTTTACAATGGAACCTCAAAAAGAAGTTATTGTGCTCTAAATACAAGAAGAAAGGGTCAAATCTGGTGCTTCAATAGAACACAACACGTGTCAAGGATCTGGTATAAAACTCTCAGCAAGTTGCCCTCAAAGAACCTCCTGTACCATCCACCTCGCACATTTTCTGGGGAAATTGCTCGTTTATCGGCTAATTGGGCATGTTTCACATAAAACCCATGTCGTAGAATTTTAAAATTTGTTTTCGTCGCTCCAGAATCTTCATACGAAAATCATTGTCTAATTTGGACGCCTTTTTAAATTAAAATCAATTAATAAACAGAAAAGACGGCATTTGTGTTAATTAAATGAAGAGGTGCAATGTTATATTATTAAAAAGACACATTGGTTTATTTGCTCTTTTATAAAGAGACACATTGTTTCAATATCATATACCTCTTGAGAGACTATATAATCAGAGAAAAATGGTAAGAAGGAAAGTGTATATGCAATCTACATCAGAAGATCAAAAGGAGGAGCAAAGTTCGAGAAAGAAATTGTAAACATTTTATGCAATGAGGGTGGTAGGGAGGAGCTCGGGAGGATTGCAGTCCTCTGCAAGTTAAAGCCTATTTCACAAGGGAGTTGGTGCTCTAAAACAAGAGAATTGGTGCTTCCTAGAGTTGGCTCTCTAAAACCAGGGGATTGGTGTCTCCTTGAGTTGGTCCTCAGAAGAAGAGAGATTGGTGTCTCTCACACAATTGTAACTTGTACTTGTTATTGTTATATTTAAATTTTGTATTCAGTGCATTATTGTTGATCAATTGTTATGATTAATTAATTTGTTAATTAATAATTATTAAAATTTTAAAAGAAGAAGCAATATTGATTCACCCCCTCCTCTCAACATTGGCCAATATTTCAACACCTCTATCCTTGATGCGCCCCAAACCTTGGACCGCCCCCTCTCACAAGCTAAATGTGCACTAATCTCTAGTGCACTCCCTCTCTAGCTTGTATGAAAGATCACAAAGAAAACCCCTTTGCCTTCAAGCCTATGCACCCAACCCTTAGCTTCTCACTAAGATGCACCCTCCTCTTTCCTGCTATAGTGCTCCCCTTTGCCTCTCACAAAAATGCACCCTTACTCATGCTTGCCTTGCGCTCATCCCAAGATGTGCCCTCAAGCAATCTCAAGCTTCCTTCTCCACAACAATGGTGCACCCCTCTCTTGAGTGCGCCCCCTTCTCCTCTCCTCCTTCACTCTAAACTCAAGAATGAACAAAATGAGCCTCCTTTTCCCTCCTTTGCCTCCTTTAGCCTAATTCTTAAAGCTAACCTAGAATACCAAGGGCCCAGATTAGATCTAAGTCTTTCTCCAAAATGAATGGATGAGATTATATCTCATAAACTCATTTATGTTTCTATAGTTCATTAATTCACATTTAAGTGAAATTAATGTCACTTTATGACTTAAGTGAATAAAGTCACTTTAGACTTAAGTGAATAAAGTCAAAGTGAAATTATAACATAAATTACAACCATGAGGGTAATACTCTCTCCCTTTGTGTTTAGAGACTCGCAAACACAAGGGGACCACTTTCCTTGGTACCCAAATCTCAACACTCCCTTTTACCAAGGAAAGTGTCACTCACCCCTCCAAACTTGTCCCTGAAGTGGACATCCTTGCCCCTGGGCGAGGCCTCGGTGAGTAAATCTGCAACCTGCTCAGCAAAAGTGGCCTCTGACTCTGATCTGCTCGTCACCATAGCCAAGTGGGACGCAAACCTCTCTGGCGCCATGCTCTCTATCATCAACCTCTTAGGCTCTCCAACATATTCCTTGGCCTCCTTCAAGGTCTCCTGAAACCATCTCGATTTCCTCTTCCCTAAAGTAACCTCTGGCGGAGTAGTCTCCTCATGCCCCTGAGTCTCATGCACAGATCTCTACAAAGTAGTCTATGACCCTGAAGCACCTGCACCAACTGTTTGTATACTCGATAACTGTGAACCTGAAACTATCTCGGGTGGACCAGTCACCCCTAAACTCGGTGTACTCGACACCTGACATTGTGTCCCCTACGAAACATCACTATGCAACGGTGGGACCTCCTCAACTCTGTCTCTCAACTCAAGTGACCTCCTGAAGGCTCTATCCTCCTCGAATATGACATCTCTCCTCACCACCACTCTCCTCAGTGCTGGAATGTAGATCCTGTAGGCCTTTGAGACCTCTGAGTATCCAACTAGCATCCCTCTCTATAGTGGGATCTAGCTTTGCCCTCTTCTCTAAGGGGATATGAGAGAACGTTGAGCACCCAAATATGCGCAGGTGCTCAAAATCAGGCCTACTCCCGCTGAAGGCCTCCTCAGGAGTCTTCCTCTCCAAAGCTCTATGGGGACTCTTGTTCTGCAAATAAACTGCAGTACTGCAAGCCTCTGCCCACAAGTAGAATGGCAGTGCCTAATCATGCAGCACACTCCTTGTTGCACCCACTATGGCCATGTTCTTCCTCTATGCAACCCCATTCTACTGCAGTTTGTAAGGAACGGTCAACTGCCTTCCGATACCCTGCTCGGTACAAAACTCTACAAACTCCGTGGAGGTATACTCACCTCAATTATCTGACCACAAAATGTTGATCTTCTTTCCTGTCTGGTTCTCCACAAGAGCTTTGAACTCTTGGATCCTCTTGAAGACCTCACTCTTGGTCTTCAGGAAAAAGATCCAGGTCTTCCTGGAGTTGTCATCAATGAAAGTAGCATAATACTCCCGAGTCCCAACCACCCAAGGAAACTCATGACATGGGCCCACACACATGTGTGTATCAAGTCTAGCACCCCAGTTGATCTATCGTCACTACTAGGAAAGACAATCTTGGTGTACTTCCCAAGAGCACACCCTCTACACACCTCCTAATGCTCAACACTGAATTGTGGCATACCTGTCACAATCTCTCTCAACGATCTCAAAGCTCCATGGTGCAAATGAGCCATCCTACGATGCCATAGCTCACACAACTGGTTGTTGTTGTTGCTACTCGTCAAAGCATACAAAGGTTGGAAAAACAATTTGTACAGGTTCCCCTCTCGCGTCCCAATCACTCTGCCAGAAATGACACTGGACCCCTTAGGGTGAATGAGGAACTTTGTCCCTCTGAAGGACACCTCAAGCCCCCTATCCTGGATGGAGGAAACTTAAATAAGATTATTCTTCAACCCCGGGACATACAAAACATCCCTGGACACCAAGGGTGACATACTCCCTCTGAAATGATATCGTGGGACGCCCAGCCGCCCTGACTATCGTGTCATCTCTAAGCACTATCTCCAACCCAAGGCTGTTCGGAGCAGGGAGCGGGAGTGGAAGCAGGAGTGGGAGCGTCGATTTTCAAAAATTTCTGGGAGCAGGAGCGTTTCGGGAGCATTTTTTATATAATACATAAAAAAAAAAAAATATATATATATATATATATATATATATATATATATATTGATGAATATATATAAAAAAAGCATGCATAATGGCGAATCAATTGCAAAAAACATGAAAACATAGATATAAGATCATTTAACTAATTGATTGGTGATGATGATTAAAGAATCAACCATTTAGTACGCATATAACATCAACCATAAACATTTGTCATCAATAGATTTTAATAGACAACATCAACCACAAAATAAAATAGACTCTAGAGCATCAAACTGTTTTCAAACTGCTTTCTCACTGTTTTTAGGACAGTTTTCTTGCTGTCCAAAACAGCCACCAGAACTAAACTTTACCCACTCTGAAATCTGTCCTTAAGCTTTGATTTGATGCTCTTTAGTGCCTCTCGTTATAAGGTTTAATGATGGATAGTTTTGTTGTCCTAGTTAGCCTTCTTTAACATGCATTAAACATCAAATACACCTCTAGGATCTTTAACAACCTACAACTGAAAGTACTAAGCAAACCATGACAAATGTACACAAGTGTTTTTGGTCAACGTGACCTTGGAAAAACTCCCATGGGGAAAACCAGTAAGAGAGATAGATATATATGGAGATCTCAAGCAAATGCTACAAAGAAAGAATGGAACAAATGAACCTGATAAAAAAGTGGTTGCTTCTCTCAAGCTAAACAAATGAGTTCCTTGAACCTTGCGCCCTTTGCCTTGGTTTGAGTGCCCTTTGCCTTGGTGCGCCCCTTTGCTTGGCCTTTGCGCCCTTCCCTTGTTAGCTTTCCTTTGCTYGTGCTCTTWCCTTGAAATGTGAGCCCTTGCAATGAATGAGTGCGCCTCAAATCCCTTGTGCGCCCTCCTCTATCCTTGGTGCGCCCCCAACCTTGGAGTGCCCCCCCTCACAAGCTAAATGTGAACTAGTCTCTAGTGCGCCCCCTCTCTAAATTGTATGCAAGCTCACAAAGAAAACCCCTTCTCCTTCAAGCCTATGCACCCAACCCTTAGCTTCTCACCAAGTTGCGCCCTCTTGTTTCCTGCTATAGTGCGTCCCATTGCCTCTCACAAAGATGCGCCCTTACTCATGCTTGCCTTGCGCTCCTCATCCCAAGATGCACCCTCAAGCAATCTCAAGCATCGTTCTCCACAACAATGGTGCGCCCCTCTCTTTGGTGTGGCCCCTTCTCCTCTCCTCCTTCACTCTAAGATGAGTGGGTGAGATTAGATCTCACAAACCCACTTAAGTTTCCTAAGTTTGTTTTATGTTCATTAATTCACACTTAGTGAATTAATTGTCACTTTATGACTTAAGTGACTAATTTTCACTTTATGACTTGAGTGAATAAAGTCAAAGTGAAATTAGAACATAAAGTAATAGCATGAGGGTCAAACATTTCCCCCTTTGTGTTTAGAGACTCACAAACACAATGGGACCACTTCCCAAGGCACCCAAATCTCAACAGCTGGGAAGATAGTTCTGTTGTTTCACTCTAGGCAAGTGGGAAAACAATGCTTGGAAGCATCTTCCTACTACTAGCAGGAGTAGGGGGACTACATTGCAACTAATCAGCTTCAACAGACCAGGGAGAAGGGATTTTGTTGATATGTATTTGTTATGTTTCTTCTATTCCATTTAAAGAGTAAAAATTTGTTACATCAAATCTTTTTAATGCATGTGTGTATAAGTTAGCAAATATTATTTCATAGCATCCTTTGGAGCAGTGTTGCAAACATCGGCATCGGCAAAATATCGCTGAGGGTCCGAAAACGAAAATATCAGCAACATCGGGGAAAATATCAAAAAATATCGGAAAATGTCGTAAGAATGAAAAATAATGTTGTGAGAATGAAAATATCGGAAAATATCGCCGACCCTGATTTTGGAGATAATATCGCCAACATCGCGATATTATCGAGATGTTAGTAACACTGCTTTGGAGAGGTGCTACATAATCTATCCTTATGTGCTACATTGCTAGTCACTTCACCCACACTGTTATTTAGTCCTGCCATATCCTCCAAGAAAAACATTGTATTTACTGCTGATATAGGCATGTGGACGTGGCTCACAAAAATGCTGTTATGACCTGCTTCATGCTCATGTTGAAATGGTCTTCAAAATTATCAATTATCAATGATAGTTGTAACTTATCAAAATATCAGTTATGGTACCTGGATGGGTAATAGTAATATGCATGAGAAATCTCTTTTTTGGTTGTAACTTATAGTTCTATTGTTGTGATTCCTGAATAGTTTTGATTCTTAATTCTTCTTTGTTTAAATTATAAAAATATTTTTATATTTTTTGTACTTTCCATTTCCCCACTGTTTCTGGATCCTGGCTTTTTTAAAATCTGGTGGATCCATATCTGTATCCATATCCTGGTAACTTATATATTTTATGTTCTCAGAATACATCATAAATCAATAAATTCAGTAAATTGACTCCTCTGTCAATGATAGAAAGAAGATATTTTCTATATTCCAACTCTTTCAGAAAGCTTCCTACATGCTCGGCTGGAAAATTCAACAATGACTCCCCGGTATAAATTTGATGCATTAAATTCTCGAGTCTGATATGGTCATATCAGACAGAATTTGGTGGTGCATGACTTTCATCTTCAATCGCTCGTTCATCGCTTGTCCTTATCCTACATTCCAATTGTCTTTTGAAGTCTGATATGGGTTCCAACAAGTATTTTTGCTCCTTATAAAAGACAATGGGATTTATTTCCATACAGTAGAAGTTCATCTTTTCCTTTGGTTATTGCCAAATTTTCTCGAACAGTTTTGAATCTGGGCAGAACTAGATCACTAATAGCTATTGGCTTTTTAAATAGGTCCTCACATTGATTTTCCATTCTTTAAGCTATGCTGTACCCGTCTTATACCCTACTTTTGCCTTTGATGCCTTTGTTCCCTTCATAACCCAATATGAGAGATGTACCTGCATTGACTTTTTTCTATGCATGTCACGGAGTGATAAGTGCTTCCACTTCTAAAGGGAGAATGCATGTTTATACCAAAGGGATTGGATAGGGTGTTCACAATCTCACTTCCATTTCTTCTATACGAAAAAACTTTTGGATCGTTTCAGCTTTCTTCAAGATCAAAGTCCTGGCCCTTAAACTGCACTTGTAAAATTACTGGCTGTACCAAAGTTCTAAATAGAAACTTCCTAATTTTCCGAACACATAAATGCATTTTATTACAGTTATTCTGAAGAGAATAAAGGGCTTTCACCCACCCATAACTCCTTTCTCAACAAACAAAATCCATTTATAGTTAGATAAAACTTCCAAGCCCAAGCAAGAAAGGAGAGATTTTTTAACCCTAAAAAAAAAATCCGTCTTTATGTTATTGTTGGCCCTTGGGTATGGAAGTAAGTGAAGATTCAGGCAGAAAAGACGGAATGTGAACTGCACGGAAGACACAGTAACTGATACTAGGTCGAAGTGAGCAGAAGAGCAGAAAAGGCGGTGCGAAGTAAGAGAAAGCAAGCCGTTGGACGAGGAGATCGAGGATGGACAGAACAGAAAGGAAGACGGATCGTGGACAACTCAGCAAGCGGAAAAAGCCACCGTCGGATGCTTTGGAGCACCGCGCGAGAAGGAAGGAAAGACAAGCTGGTGAAGCCCTGAAAACGCGAGTCAAGTTGACCTAGGGTTTTAGACACCTAGGGTTTTGGTATCTAGGGTTTTGACACTTAGGTTTCAACCTAAGGATGTCCGAGAGTTATTGTAATGTATAAATAAAGGTCTAAAGGACCTGGGATGGGGTGGTGCTAAGTTGGTTGAGAGTTCATTGTTATTGTGAGATTGAGTGAGTACTACTGTGTGAGAGAGAAGTGTTGTGGGTGAGGGCCTTCTATATTGTAAGATCTTCAGCTAGGTGCGAAGATCAACCCTGCAGCTGGGTGCGCAGAGAGGGAAGACAAAGAGAAAGAGAGAGAGAGAGAGAGAGATCTGCAAGCTAAGAGAGCAGATAAGAACTGTATGCTTTCATCTTAATATATTATAAAGCACAATTCTGTGGACGTAGCCCTAGGGAGAGGGTGAACCATGTACATCTTTGTGTTGTGTGTGATTAATGTTGAGTTTTCTTGTTTATGGATATATTGTTGTTGTGTTAGATCTGGCAGATAGTTGTGCTAAGTAGATCTCAGCTGGCAATTGATATCTAGATGTTGTGTTGTTCTTGTATTGGATCCACTTTGTATTCCCTTGGTTGTAGACATTTGTATTCCTGCAACCCCCCATAGCTACTTCAGGTGAGACTGCATCTGCCTCACAGGTGTTGCCGAAAGGGCCAGTAGTTAGGGCTTGTTGGTGCGCTCTTGGAGCTGAACCCTGGGTCTGCCCCTGTGCCAACAAATGGTTTCGTTGTCGAGACAGGAATCTTCTTGAGGGAATGTCAAGGTGGTTTCCATCGAAGACATAGATTCAGAAGCGGATAGAGGATCAAGAAAAGGACTTCGTTGAAGCCCAAAACAAGAACCCTAATTTTAGTACAGAGGATTGGTTGGGAAGATATATCTTTACTGATATACACGAGATTTTCTTTGGAGGAATTCATAAGGAGTTATACGAGAGGCTAGCTAGGTTAGCAGACACCCAATTTGAGATCAGATCTAGACCACCTGTGGTTTGGACGTCGACGTTGATCAAGAAGGTCAAGAGAGTTGATAACGCCATGTCAAGAGCAGTAGATCACTGGTTCAACAGTACCATTGGAGGGTATATCACCGAGTTTGCTCTTGACAGAGTAGAGTCATACATCCAAGCCGAGAGATATTTCTTTAAGGGACCCAGAGGAAAATTTCTACACTTTTTGAAGTTGAAGATCAAGATGCTATTGCATGAGAAGAACATCTTGAAGATACAGTAGTTGGTCAGATTGGAAAAGGCTACTGTTCAAGAACTCGGATAGCGACAACGACACAGAGGTTGGACATACGCGCAATGGGAGAGCGTTCAGAGAAGTCCCTCTTGCGAACCTATTTAAGCAGAACTACGGGGACGAGGGTTTCTACAGTGGAGAAGAGGCAAATCTGACAAACGAAGAGCATTTAGAATCCGCTATGGAAGAGGAAGGGAAAGTTGAAGGACCTCGCCGGGAAGAGCCAGAAACTTCGGGAACAGCGTCGACTATTGAAGTAAGTACTATTATTCCTCCTGTTGTTTCAGCAACATTAAGCAATCAGAGTAATCAGAGTCACCAGAGCGCTCTGAGCACTGTCACTAGCAGTCCACCACATACTCAGTCAGGAAACCTAGGAAGGTCTATGGCAGATGAGATGAGGTTACCCACCTTCAGAGAAGATGGATCTGAAGATCCTGATCAGCACTGGTTTTTATGTGAAGTTGTATGGAGTATTAAGAATATCACCGACGAAGTTGTTAAACGAGCTTAGCTCAGTACTACCCTAAGAGATCGTGCACTGAGCTGGTACATGAAATTTGTCCAAGGAGCTGCACCGAAACCGCTGAATGTCATTAAGACTGCGTTAATTGTTGAATTCAAGAAACCTAAGTCAGAGTCGGAGTGCATTACAGAGCTAAAAGAATTCAAGCAGAGAATAGTTGAACCTGTGTGAGAGTTTGATCAGAGATTTAAGACCTTGACAGGCCATTTGAGTTTCCAGATCCCAGATGAGCAGAACAAGGAATGGTTCATTTTTGCCCTCTTACCACACATCAGAGTTCCTCTGATGCAACAGAAGATTGCTTCGCAAGCTGAGATGCTAGAGATCGCCATGAAGTTAGAATCAGCCCCTATGGGAGAATCCAGCTCAGGTATGAGTCAAATCTTGAGTCAGCTGACTAGCTTATCTCTACAGGTCGAAGATATGAAGAAATACAAGGGAAAAGATAAAAGAGAAGACATCTGGTGTATCAGATGCAAATCAGAAGGCCATGACAAGGAACATTGTCCCTTATTTCATGAATACTTGGCCTCTGGAGCTCCGAGCCCTTTGAAGCAAGTTACGCTACCCTGGTGCGAGGTATGTAGAAATCGACATCGCCCTTGTGAATGTTACTATCTGCAAAAATATGTCCAGACACCCACAAATCTGTATTGCACGTTCTGTAAGTCGGTAGGACACGATGACAGGGATTGTAGGGCTTACGACCTCATGCATGAAAGGTCAAGGGACATATACAAAATTCAAGGCGAAGTACAGCAAGAAGGAAGCACTGCGCAGTATAATTCTCCAGGAAGAGGAAACTTCAACCCTCGCGGTGGATTCAGGGGAAGAGGAAGAGGAGGAGGTATGGGTCGAGATCGAGAACAGATCATCTGTTACAACTGCACGCAGCCAGGACACTTAGCAAGGGACTATCAGAACCCTTGTACCACTTGCAGCTACTACAGCTCATTCGAAAATGTTATCGAAGATTATCCTTTGTTGCTAGCCAAACTTCAGGAGAGACGAGGACCTCAGCAGAACCCGAAAGTGCAACTGATATACGTTGAACCTCGCGGAGAGGACCCTAGAGTCGTTGTTATCACTAGAGGAGGCGCTGTTACAGGAGATGACAGAGCGACCCAACTAAGAATACAGAAGAATCAGGAGTCAGAAAAGCTGCAGAGAAGACACAAGTTTTTGATGCAAAGAAAGAAAAACAAATATTTGAGGAGGCAAGAAAAGAATTCGGGAGAGACCAAGGTTCTTCATTGAAGACACGACCAGAAGTAAGAGAATGTGGAATGCCTTTGGCATTCAACCAGTCTGCTCTGCCAAGAGAAGGAAAAGAGGTAAGCAAGCTCATGGAATTCTTATATACTTGTATTAAGTTGATTCAGGATGAAAGCGTTGTACAAGAGCTACAAAATTTAATTAGACAGTACGAGCTATGAAAGATAGATCCCTTGCTGAATAGGGCAGTACACCAAGTCTCTAAAAAGAGAAGGACAAATTAGGAACTACACCTAAATGCTCAAATTGGAGAGTATGATATAGACTATGTAGTCCTCGACTTAGGGAAGCAAACTTGGGCACTAATGGGAAAACCTAAGTTGATCTACTCCCCTATCAGGCTTAGGATGGCTAATCAGCAAGCTATAAGCCCCTTTGGAAGATTGGAACATGTCTCAGTGGACATCGACGGAGTAAGGACGTTTGCAGACTTCGAGGTGATTGAGATAGTTGATGATACTTGTCCTTACCCTGCGTTGTTAGGAATTGATTGGACTTTCAATAATTCCACTATGGTTGATTTAAAGAAAAGAAGAATGACGTTTGAAGGAGATGGTCTTAAGGTCATTGCACCTTTGGATCCCGACGAAGGTCAGAGATACACAGAACCCATCAGGGAAGAAGACCGTGCATATGAACTAGAAAACATATACAAATTAACAGCCAGATGGCAGGATTACATTAATCCTACAGCGGATGGGAACCTAAGCTGGCGAAGTGACAGCGCATGTTCATCAGATTCAGAAGAAGCACTGGAGAACTGGCAGAACAAAATGTACGAAGTATCTACAAGGAGATGTGCTAGATTAACCAGAGAAGTTTGTTGGATCGGCACAATAGTAAGTAACTTGCCCACCTTTGATGGTCTAAATCATTTAGAAGCTTTCTTGTTGGAATTTGAAGAAATTGTACCAATACAACAAAGATTGTTGCCAATGGATGAGGCCCTAAAAGCAACCCCAACAAGATGGTGGGGGACACACAAAAACAACATTCTAGACTGGATACAATGTCAAACTTTGATGACAACACGGTTTTCAGAGTAAGTAAAAGGCTGTGAAGTTAGGTACACAGGTCGAAGTTGTCCGAAGGATCATGTGCGACGTTGCGAGGAAACCTGGAGCAGCATTCCTCAAGAGCAGTGGGTGCACAAATTCATCAACACACTGGACACAACCCCTATCAATTGGTACCTACAAGAAGAACTGCGCCTCGTCACTCCAGATTGGGAAGGTATGACTCGAAACTTTGTAACTACCTTTTTGTTTGAAAGCCAATATCCTACAGTGGATCAAGCGTTACAGATTGTAAGACAGAAAGTATTTGAGGAGGCAGCTAGCCTCCCTTTGGAACAAGAAGGGGACGAATGGACTGCGCCTCTCCAGAAATTGCAAGGCTGTTACAATATCAATGCTGACAAAGACGATGACCCGAGGAAGGTGAACATCGCTGAAACAGAAGGACAAAGAGACATAGAAGAACCAGGAGTTGAACAACCTTTCATTGGACAACCGATCAAGATCAAGAAAGTCAATATTGGAACAGATCAAACATCGAAACTTGCAAATGTTGGAGATTATTGGGATGCTGCCACTATTGACAAGATCACAGAGTTACTGCATGAATATCAGAACTTGTTTCCAACCAAGTTCACTGATATGAAGGGCATTAAAGGGCCCATGGGAGAGATGAGGATCCCTTTGAAACCAGATGCAAGGCCAGTCAAACAGAGACCCTACAGATTGAACCCTAAATATAAGGAGAAAGCGAAGATTGAACTTGACAGAATGTTGGAAGCAGGAATCATAGAACCTGTTAAAGAGTCAGAGTGGATTAGCCCTATGGTGGTACAAGACAAGAAGACAAGAGAAATCAGGATCTCCGTAGATCTTCGAAAGCTGAATGATGCTTGTTTGCATGACCCATTCCCTACACCATTTACTGACTAAGTGTTAGATAATGTAGGAGGACAGGAGGTATATTCTTTTACAGATGGATTTTCAGGATACCATCAGATCCGGATTGCCAAGGAAGATCGCCATAAGACCACATTTGCAACAGAATGGGGATCCTACCAGTATACATTGATGTCGTTTGGATTGAAGAATGCCCCAACCATCTTTTCCAGGGTGGTGGTCGAAGTGTTCAAGGAGATTTTACATAAATTCCTGAAAGCATATTTTGATGATTGGACTGTTTTTAGCTTATTACAGAATCATATTGAATGTTTAAGACTAATGTTGAATAAGTGCAGGCAGTGTCAGATTGCCTTGAACCTGAAGAAGTGCATCTTCTTTTCACCTTTTGGACTGTTGTTAGGTCATATTGTGTGTAAGAAGGGACTGTTGATAGACCCATCTAAGATTGCCATTATAGTTGATCTGCCCCCTCTTACTTCAGTCAAACAGCTGCGCACTGCACTGGGACACACTAGATATTACAGGAAGTTCATTAAAGGCTATGCACAGATCACAGCACCCATGGAGAAGCTTTTGAAAAAAGACTGTCAATTTCATTGGACAGAAGAATGCCAGCAGAGCTTCGACACACTGAAACAGAAAATGGTTATTGTGCCTATTCTGGTTTTCCCAGATTGGAGCAAGGAATTTCACGTGCATGTCGATGCATCTTCTATTGCATTAGGAGTTGTGTTAGCACAACCGGGAACTGGAGACATTGACCACCCGTTAAACTTTGCTAGCAGGAAGCTATCAACAGCTGAAATTAATTACACCAACACTGAGAGAGAAGGGTTAGCCATGTTGTATGCACTGCAGAAGTTTCGCCACTACTTGTTGGGAGGAAACTTTAAAATGTTTATTGATCACTCTGCGCTGAAATACCTAGTCAACAAGTCAGTGTTGGGGGGGAGAATATGCAGATGGCTTCTGCTATTTCAAGAATATGATTTTGAGATTGTGGTTAAGCGAGGAAGAATGAACAAAGGTCCTGACCACTTGTCGAGGTTGGAACATGGAGAAGAGCCTACTAATTTGGAGGATACACTGTCGAATGCACAGTTGTTGTCCATTAGAAAGATTGATGATCACTTCGCGGAGATAGTCCAGTTCCTATCAACAGGATTGGCACCGAATGAATATACAATCACCCAGAAGAAACAGTTGGTAGTGCGCGCTGCAGACTCTTCACTTATACCTGGACAGCTATACAAAATGGGACCTGACGAGATAGTGAGGAGGTGTGTTATGGAGGCAGAACGACCGTTGATCCTCGCAAAAGCTCATGAAGGCATCGCAAGAGGACACTACGCAGGGAAAGCAACAGTGCAAAAGATTCTTAGAGCTGGCCTTTGGTGGCCTACCTTACATAGAGATGCTACAGACTATTACAAAGCCTGTGATGTATGCCAAAGAGTTGGAAAATCGTCTAGAAGAGATGAAATGCCTTTAGTACGGCAACTGACCCTACAAGCATTTGAGAAATGGGCCATTGATTTCGTGGGACCTATAAACCCACCAGGGAAGCGCACAGGAGCCAGATACATAATCACTACGACAGAGTACTTGACCAGATGGGCCGAAGCAAGAGCAGTTAAGGACTGTAGTGCAACTACAGCTGCGCGCTTCATATTTGATGACATCATAACCAGGTTTGGATGCCCGAAGATCCTTATGAGCGATCAAGGCACACATTTCATCAATAAGACCGTTGAAGCCTTGACTGAGGAATTTGCAGTCCATCATCAGAAGAGCACACCCTACCATCCACAAGCAAACGGGACAGTGGAAGCATTCAACAAGATTTTGGAGACAACATTGACGAAGATTTGCAGTGTGAACAGGGATGACTGGGATTTGAGAGTACCAACAGTACTATGGGCCTACAGAACCACTTACAAGAAGCTGACAATGCAAACCCCCTTTAAGTTGGTTTATGGTCTCGAAGCAGTTGTCCCGATGGAATATTTGGTCCCAAGCTTAAGAATCGCAGCCTTTACAGAAATGGATGACACTGGCATTGTTCAAGAGAGGCTCGCACATTTGGTCGAACTAGAAGAAGACAGATTTATTGCAGGATTCCATCAGCAGGTACAGAAAGAGAAAAATCCTACCATGACAGACACATCAAGAAGAAGGCATTTACGCAAGGCGATTTGGTTCTGGTATATGACAGTAAGTTCATGAAGCATCCAGGAAAGTTCAGAACGCATTGGCTTGGGCCATATGAGATTGTTTATGTCATGGAAGGAGGAGCTACGCAGTTGAAGACCTTGAATGGAGAATGGAAGGAAGGTTTGGTGAACGATAGTCGGTTGAAACTGTACTATGACAACCAGCTGCCTCGCAGCTCTCACTAACAGCATAAGGAAAAGGGTCCAGGTACCAGGTGCAGTTGAAACTAGGTACCAGACACAGAAAACACAGTTTGCACACAATGGGGGAGGAAAAAGCAGAAAGCATAGGCTGCTCCACACAGCCTGAAGACGAAGCAAATCAGAAGGATCAGATCTGAAGTGCCTCAGGACGAGTCACAGGTGAGTGTTGGGGGGCTGTTGGCCCTTGGGTATGGAAGTAAGTGAAGATTAAGGCAGAAAAGACGGAATGCGAACTGCGCGAAAGACACAGTAACTGATACTGGGTCGAAGTGAGAAGAAGAGCAGAAAAGACGGTGCAAAGTAAGAGAAAGCAAGCCGTTGGATGAGGAGACCGAGGATGGACAGATCAAAAAGGAAGATGGATCGTGGACAACTGAGCAAGCGGAAAAAGCTACCATCGGATGCTTTGGAGCACCGCACAAGAAGGAAGGAAAGACAGGCTGGCGAAGCCCTGAAAACACAGGTCAAGTTGACCTAGGGTTTTAGACACCTAGGGTTTTGGTATCTAGGGTTTCAACCTAAGGATGTCTGAGAGTTATTGTAATGTATAAATAAAGGTCTAAAGGACCTGGGATGGGGTGGTGCTAAGTTGGTTGAGAGTTCATTGTTATTGTGAGATTGAGTGAGTACTACTATGTGAGAGAGAAGAGATGTGGGTGAGGGCCTTCTGTATTGTAAGATCTTCAGCTAGGTGCAAAGATCAACCCTGCAGCTAGGTACGTAGGGACTCGGGAGGGAAGACAGAGAGAAAGAGAAAGAAAGAGAGAGAGATCTGCAAGCTAAGAGCGCAGATAAGAACTGTATGCTTTCATCTTAATATATTATAAAGCACAGTTCTGTGGACGTAGCCCTAGGAAGAGGGTGAACCACGTACATCTTTGTGTTGTGTGTGATTGATGTTGAATTTTCTTGTTTATGGATATATTGTTGTTGTGTTAGAACTGGCAGATAGTTGTGCGAAGTAGATCTCAGCTGGCAATTGGTATCTAGATGATGTGTTGTTCTTGTATTGGATCCACTTTGTATTCCCTTGGTTGTAGACATCTGTGTCCTGCAACCCCCCATAGCTACTTCGGGTGAGACTACATCTGCCTCGCAGGTGTTGCCGAAAGGGCCAGTAGTTAGGGCTTGTTGGTGCGCTCTTGGAGCTGAACCCTAGGTCTCCCCCTGTGCCAACAGTTATATACCAATTACCATTACCTTTCTTTTACAAGTATTCCTCTCCAGCCTTGAGCATTTACAGAAATCTCCCAAGTCACCGATATGTCTTCTCAACACAAAGGAATATTTCAAAGCTTGTAGTGGAACAGGGGAAGTAAGCCAAGATAGCATAGCAGAGGGTGAAATTCCATGGGATAAAAAGATCGACTGGGAGATTGACGACCCATGCACTTCAGAAAGAACAAGAAACACCTACACACTAGCAACTCAGCTAAATCCCCAGACACAATAGAGCTTTGTAAAGGGGGGGGTATCCATGTATAAGGGTTTTACATTATCATGAAACTTACTAGAAGTCCAGATGGGTCTAACTTATTAGCCTGCCCATGTCCAGATAACAGAATTCAATAGGAATTGCTAAAGAATTAACGAGCAGTTATATACATGCACTGAAAACAATTCCATGTGACATCTTTATACCCTTATAAATGGATCTGGGTTTACGCCAAGCGGTAGCATTGCAGCCAGTAGTGGGAGCCCTACATCCACAAGAAACATCTGCCCAAAAGCAGCCTGATATCTCAACTTAACAGATCATGATGACCCTACCCAGCAGTGACCACAGTGAAAATCTGTTTCAGTAATCAATATGCTTTGAAAATCTGTCTAGACTCTATAGAAGTGAATCTAGGAATTAGAAAGTGCTGAAAGAATCCCCAGCACAATTGGGAATACCAGGCAATTGTAACTTTGTTGTCTGTGGCATTCTGTAATATTTATTTTTTTTGCATATTTAGAGGAGAATCACCAACAAAAACTTCTTCAGACAAAAAAAAATCAGAGAAAAAAATAAAACTATCCTATGCAGGAAACTGCAACCCAACAGCCTAGCTCTTCCAAAACAGTATATGTCCTTATCACTCAAACTGGGATCCCCACGAAAGAAAAACAAAGAGATAAAGTGCATACCTTCATTTTGGCATCCTCAATGAAACCAAAATTTTCTCTTGCTAAATCTGCAACAATGGGATCCAGTTCTACTACCTGAATAAGAAAAATTAAAGTGAAAAATCATCTTAATAGAAAATAACGAATTTAAAATTCTGATCTCTGCATGACAATGAACTGCTAGGCATACTACCTCAATCTTAAGGAAAGGCATACGTTCATGTAAAAACATTGGAAGGAGACCAGCACCCAGTCCAATTATAACTGTCTTGACCTGAAACAAATAAAGAAATATGCTAGTATGTACTAACCACTCAGTGAAAATCTATAAGGCTTAGAACAAAGATAAAAGCTTTTACTGAAATAAAGTTACATATTAATTTCAACTTGTATCTCAGAAAGCATATGCCATAGTTTAAATTTCCCTATTATTATGGACACGTCTACTCAAACTTCTCCAATTGCATGCTTTTGCATAGACATTTAAACTTGCTTTCAGTGGTAAAATACAAATTCTACAATCCCAAATCCCCCACTGGCTGCCTCAATAATGTCTCCCAACTTACAAATCCTCTACAAATTTTAGATTCTAAACATCCAAAAATCAGAAGAGACCCATTCCGTTAGAGTGAGGTTACATATAATTAAAAAGTTTGTACCACATTCAGGATTTAGCTTTTACCAGCTTTTCTGAGACAACCAAAAGCTCCAGTTCTGAAATAATCAATCCCAATCCAGTGATCATGCCACCGTGGTATAAACTAGCCAAGTAAGTATGATCCACATGGACATAAGTCTTTGACCCTGGCAGAATAAGTAAGAAATCGCATTATCTCTTAAATTTTAATGACCAAAACATCGAAATATTATTCAGATCACAAAAACCATCATTCAGCCCTGTGATATTATGTTAGGTCTGACGAATCTACATAATGTCCTTAATCCTCATATCCTAAGCAGAGAAGGATATATTAAGAAGCTCTTGGATACACTAGGAAACCAACAAGATATGATCAAAACTGCCTTTGTGATAAGAACCATTTCTCCCAGATAATTTTATGAGTCCGGAAGAATTGAATTAGCAAGGCATTATAAACTACTTTCATACAAAATATAGGTGATTCCCTCATAAAACTCTATCAAAAACTACGAAGTAATCCATAAAACCAGTCCATGGAACATTTGAAAATGACAACCCCAATTTTCATTCACCTCACAATCTTGCATACACCTTTTGATTTTGTCATGCCCTAGAACCAGGTTGGGCATTGATACTGTTATCGCACAGTTTCTACTTGGAAGTAAAGGAAAGGTAAAAGAAGGCAAACTGACGTAACTGGAGACTATCCAATCACTGTCACCTCAATAGGATGTCCCTTTCTATTTAGGGTGGTAGGCCTAGGGGAGACGTCCCCGGTGACCTGGGGTTTTGAAAAGGAAAAAGGTAAAGCCTAAGGTATAGGTTTCCCTCTCACAAGTCACCACCGATCAGAAAGTCCGGCTAAACAGCCAATAAAAGATAATTATAACCAGAGATGTACCTGCCCAGAACAAAACAACATGAAAACTATATTCACAAGGTCACTTGCTGGTTAGTACTTCATATAATCAAGGACTTTCTCGATATAAGCAATTGACTAATGTATTGATGAAATAAGCAAAGATGTATAAATGGCAATAATCACAATAAGATACTTCAACAATAAATGCTTCAAAATGAGCAAGAATAACTAATTATCAATATCATAACACCAACATTCATTAGAAGCAAGTATGCATTAATCCTTTCAATTGCTTTTAGAAGCTTCAAGTGCTGCAAAGTATGACTATAACTTGAAAGAATAATAGCAGCAGTAGGGTTAGCAAGTTAATCTAAACTAGGGTTAGGTCAAGCTAGGCTACCCAAGTACATAAAATATAGTTTCCACTCTCATGTATTTCACCCTACATTACATTTTTCATAGTACCCTAACATAGTGAGGTAGTCTAACCACCTAACTAACTTATTACTAATTATTGTCATTAACTTTAATGTCATCTTATATTATGAACATGGTACATGGTCACTTTAATAAATAATGTAATAACATTATCATAACATTGGAGCTTGCTGTTTGCTCCAACAAAATAATGACATGTTGTTAGGGCACATACCTTGTCAGATAATAGCAGAAGACACGACACATTAATCTGAAGCTATGTCACATGGTTCACCAAACTTCAACCTTGAGGTTTGAAATTTGGTGAACCTCAAAAATATTTTGAGGTTCGTCAAACCTCATGGCCGTTGACCGAGTCCACACCTAACCTCATGTCACAGCTCAAGCTCGTAATCTATCCTTGCAGTTTCCATGTCCATAACATTTTTTATGTTTATTGATGTTGATTTCTTACTATTTCATGTTATATTTCATTTTAAAGTTTATATATATATATATAATTGTTGTCGGACCCGAACGACGTGACTTAGATATGAAGTAGAAGAGATGGAGCTCATGATGCTCATGCAGATATAGAAATTGCAGACACATAGCAGACAATGTCTATACACAGAGACAAGCCTGAGGCAAGAGTAAGGCTGTGAAAAAATACTAGATAGGACACTAGGATTTCAAACGTGAGTGTGAAGACTTCCCAACGACACAAAGGCTATAGATCATAGACTTTAATCAGCATATTATCATTTCCAGCAAAGGTTTCTTTTTTCTGTTTTGAGTCTTCAATTCTGAATATGCAGATATCAATCTTTGTTTTGAAATTTCATGGTTGGAATTTTCATCCCCGGAAATTGAAACTAGAATTAGGTTCAATGGCGTAGTAGAAGCCTGCACAAAATTGAGTGGTAGATTAAGGAGAATACGACAAATTCCACGACTGAGTTAGGAATAAGAATTCTCAAATACCTAGATGCATCATCTGGATATGACAAAGTCTAGTAAATAGGTGTGGGAATCACTAGAAAAATAGTTTGGCATCAAGATACAAAACTCGAAAATTTGTTGAAACAACTCTTGGTCTGAAACTGTCAAATAATGTAAATACATCAGAACAAAAAAGCAATTTGAGATCACTGTTATCACAACTAGAAGAAGTTGATGTTGTTGAATTTTCTCTATGTTGGGCTCAAGTATGAGGTTTATTTCATTTAGCATGTACTTGAACCATAAACAAATGCAGCAACACCATACACAAGTGCTGAAATTACCAAGATCACAAGAAGAATAACCATGCACAAGAACACAAGAAGTATCCTGGGAAAACCATTCTCAAACAAGAGAAATACCCAACAATCCTTTGCTATATTCTCAAGAGAAGATCCCCCACACCATAGACCTAGCACACAAGAGGGTGCTTACCAAAACCTAGAAACTTGCGCCCTAGAAAGATGCGCACTTCAGATGTGACAAGTGACAAGTGAGAGTGTGTAATCCTCAATGGGGATTCACCTTTATTTATACAACAACTGACACAGCAAAAGGTGTGTCTATTGGCACAACAAGGCCGACCTCAATAACTCAATAATATAATTAATCATTACACAAATATTAATTATCTTTCACATATGGTGGGGCCGACTTGTACCCTTTACATCACAAATTAGGGTTACAAGTAAATCTTACTCTCAGACAATATAGCAAGGATATCACACGTCCACTAGTGCTCACCCACTAGGGACACATCCACCTATGCTCAGTTGCAAGGACGTCCTACTCAACAGATCACTCAAGTGAGTCCACAGGAGTATCATCTGGAGTACCATCTCAAGCCGACTCAACTGAGTCCATAGAAGTACAAGGCAGGAGACCATCTCAAGTTGACTCAACTCAGTCCAGAGGAGTACAAAGAAAGAGACCACACGTCAGCACAACTCAGTCCAAAGTCTGACGCACACCCATCACATGGGCACACCCAACACTTGGGCTTCCTCACACAAATGTCTCAACTCAGTCCAGAGGAGAATGATCTGGAGGATGTCTCATGAAGTTGCAATCAACAACAGATGTCAATGTAGAGCATCAAGACACAGAAGCAGAGTTGTTAAAGAGTTTTCTTTTTAAAAATAGTAATGTAGGGTATGTACACTTCCATAGACTAAGCACTCAAATCGTTGCATGGAGGGGGGCCCTTGTCAAACAAACCAGGGGATCTCTCTGTTAGAATATGATGGATGTGCTCGTTTAACCATAGACAATATCACTATTGTCACCCAACCATAGGTCGAAGCCACCCCCGAGCACTTTAACCTTAACAGAGAATCATTTCGGAAGCAAACCCTAGGCTAGATAGCCAAACAAAGGGTGGCGCACCTTTCTCCAAGGATAGTGCACCAAGCAAGAGTTGATCAGAGAGTCCAAACCATAACCAAGAGATAGTCTAAGCCAAAACTGAAATCTGCTAGTAACAGCAGCTGCAACGGCAACTCTCCTCCAAACTTGCGCACAAACTGGCCAACTGCAATGCGCACAAGTGCTACTTCTGCAGTTCTAAGAATGCCTGCTAGAATGAAGACTGGCCTCTTGTATTTATACTAAATCTAGCAAACTGCCAGGGCCGACTTCTCATTCTGGGTGCCTATTTACTCAGTATATAATATTTCCTTTAGCCGACTTCTTCTCTTGGAGGCTAATAACCTAATGCAAGTTATCCTCTTGAGACGACTTGTCTTATAGGGTTATTAGCCAACTAATTATGGTTTCTTCTTGCTTCCCGAATATTCTATTCTCGTCAGGTTTACATGTGGAGGTAAATACCTCCTGCAGCTACCATAATATCAACACTCCCTCCTAGCTAGGGATGTATTGAAGGTAATAGTCTTGAGCACAAACATACCATTCACTCGGTAGCATCAACATAGTCGTATAGACTATCTCATGACTAGATCATGAGTACCATCATCACTATCAGTGTCAACAGCTGCATCATCTCTCAAAACCATACTCCATCTGAGTAATCAGACATGATGCTGGATAAGTCACTCACTCCACAGAGTGACACAAGAGCCCTTCTTCTAATCCGGTCATATGTCCTAGAAGAATAAATGTCTTGAACCATTTTCCGTCTGGGAAATCTCTGTCCATTGATCATCCATCTAGCTAATAATCATTTCCAACACTACTGATAGTCTTCAAGGCAAATTAGAACAATGTCATTCAATAGAACACAATTGTGTCTATCCATAGTAGTACACAACTACAATCCAGTGGTACACTGCCACACCACGTAGCACACAGATACTTTATCAATGACGTATAGTCACAATCAGTGGAACACATCCACCACAGTAGTATATATCTACTGTCTAGAGACATACAGTCTCCATAACAATCATTTGATATCAACCTGCACAGAAAACATTTTTATGATATAAACTGAATCATCTGGGCCATTCTTCCACTCACATCTGTGAGGTCTGGAAGAGCATCTGCCCTCAGAAAGTAGAACATCAATGATGAGCTATCTGGACTATTCTTCTCAAGAAGGAAGAATAATTGTCCCGATTTCTGAGCTTGGACCATTCACCTATCTGGGCCATTCCTCCGACACTAAACAAAGTGCAACCTGGAGAGAATGAATCTGCCCTAGGGAATGGCTGTCCCTGATTGTTGAACCTGGACCATTCGCCTATTTGGGCCATTCTTCCGGCACTAAACAAAGTGCAACCTTGAGAGAATGAATCTGCCCTAGGGAATGACTATCCGGACCATTTCCTAAGCAAATGACTGCCCTGCACCAACCTCAAAAACGGACCATTCTTCGAAATTGCTCACAATTGTGAGCTTCAAAAGAATAACAGTCTGGCAAGGCAAACCATTCTTCTTGACCACTACTAAGAGTGATCGTCAAGAAGAGAGACTGTCCTAGACCATTCCCTATGTTAACCACAAGGGGAATCGTTGTCTATGGTACATCANCAATCCATCGAACCATTTTCATTACAAAAATGACCATTCGATCTGGACCATTTTCCGAACTGGAAAATGCCTGTCCATCAAAAATCTCAAACCACTTTCCGAACTGGAAAGGAACTGCTCATCCTGGACCATTTTTCAAACTGAAAAATGACTGTCCTTAAGTCAATAACACATCAGTGCTCCCTCCCAACCTGGGAGTCATCTCTTCCTTTTTCAATAAGGAAGTCGTCTCCACGAGCTCTAGCTTGAGTACGCAAACTCTTTCATCTTGGACAAAGGCTTTACCAAAATGTCTGCTTATCTACTCATCTGTGGAGATATATATATATTGGAGAACCACTTCTCTTTTCTGGACTTCATCACGGAGAATGTAATGCTTGATCTCAATGTACTTCGGTCTTTCTGGAACACTGGTTTTCTCTGAAGGTTTCATATAACTTTGATCATTACAGTATATCATAGTTGAATTCAGCTCTGCTAGCACATAACATTGTGGCAAGGCTCAAACTGGAACATATCCATGTGGCACTTCTTTTGTCATCATGAGATCTTTGTCATGGATTGGCAATCCATCATTCTGGAGTTCTGAGTAACCATTCTAATATAATATAGAAGGTTTTCACCACACTTATGTTGTGCATTGGAGGTTCTCTACCAAGTTGTCTTCTTTCATCTGCATAAAAGGGTCTCTTTTTGGTATACCTCAAATCCTTGACGTTGCTCTTCATACGCTCTTTGTTCAATTATTCTGGAGAATAGTCTTTGCATTCATCTGATGTAAACTCCAACCCATGGATATTGCGGACGATATAATGGCTCATGTAGAGGTATGCCTGGTTTACTTGGAACAAACAATCATCATAGTCTTCTCCCTCCATCTGGGAGAACTTCTAGTTCTGGATCTCGCAATGCTTTCATTCATAAGTCTTCCATACACTGCTCTTTATCACAACTTTTAGTTCCTCTACTTGATTGCTTTTAGTGAGTTCATATCAGGCTGATAGTCTTGTGATTCTCGATACAATGACTGGTTGTTCTATCTTTTCTTTCTCTCTTGGAATCCTCGTGTTTTTCTTTCGCTTTTGAGTTCATGGAGTTTTCTATAGATTCCATGCCCTGAAGATTCCGCCTTCTTCGTTTCATCATAGGATCATGGATGTGGATGGACAACCAGGGATACTTTTGAGGCTTCTTTTTCCAGAGAAGACTTCTTCTAAAGTCAAACTGAACATGTACTGCTTTTCATAGCTGCTACCATGGATATATACTTCATCATCTTCAATGGATCATAGGATTAGCTCCCTCCTAATCCTTGCTTCATGTATGAATGCATGCTCTTCTTTTGGTAGTATATAATCGACTCTCTCCATCTAGGAGAGTCCACGCTTCCGTATGCATCCTTATTGCCTTCTGCAAAGTGTCACAAATCTTTTTCCAATTTCCTCTTGATTGCTGACTTCTTTCTGTCTTTACTTCTTCTAGGTTTCTTTCTGATTTTGGCTTATCTTGCAACTTGTCTTATCGTCATAGTGATAGCAATCCTTATCTTGTTGTTCTTCCATAAGTATAGTTTTCTCTTTGAACATATTATCTTCTAAGAAATAGATATGCAAGATATGTACAGAAAACATGGTATGTACAAGAACCATGAAGAGTGTTGTTTACCTTGTCTTAGAAGAAGAAGTTTGTTTCATCCTGCTTAATCTTCTTTGAAGGTTCCTTTTCTTCGGCAACTGATGCTTCGTGTGTCTCCTTCCTTTTCTTCAGCTCGGGACAACGATTCTTGTAGTGACCATACTTTCGACAATTGAAGCATTGTATTTCTGACATATCTTTCTCTTGATTTGGCTTCTTCCTTGAACCGAACTTCCTTTTGTTCCTGAAATTCTTGAATCTTACTGTGAAGGCTTGATCATCGTATTTCTTTTGAGGTTTCTCTTTTGCACTAATCCTTGATTCTTCTTATGCACAGCAAGTCCAAAGTTCTTCGAATGTAGGATACTCCTTCCTTGTGTTCATGCTTGCGGCAAATGCATCCCATGTCTTGGGAAGACCGTTGAGTACTATATTTACTAGTTCCTTCTCTGAGATGATCTCTTCAATAGCTTGTAGTTGATCTCTTAACTGACAGATCCTCACAAAGTATGATGTTATGTTGTCATCATCATTCATTTTCATGTCGCGGAGCTCATTCTTCAGACTCATTACTTGTCCAATGTTTCTGACTGAGAAGAGGTTTGTTAGGGCATCATACATCTTCTTAGATGAGTCAAGATGGGAGATGTAGGGTATCAAGTGGTCTTTTATAGAGTCCACTATGATACTCATGGCATTGATGTCACTGTCTTTGAACTTCTCCATAACTGTAACGTTCTGCGGTTCCTTTTCTTTTCCTTCTTCAAACTCTGGTTACAAGATCTTTCCTTTCACGATATCCAGCACTTTATTCTTGGCAAGGATGAGGTCAATCCTTGTCTTCCATGCTCTGAAGTTAGAAGCCCCATCTAACTTGGTTTCTGACTTCATAGAGTAAGTCATGGATGCTTTGACTTGGTCAACCCTAGATTTTGACCAAAAACTCAAACTTGACGTCTTGGCTTGCTGAGAGTACTAGGAGATGTTATAGGCTAGGGCGCACTAGTCTATCCAGAAATTAGGTCAATCCCTTCACTTAAGGTGCCTCAACGAGAGGATTAAGGTTTCTGTAACTGCACTTGCTAGTAACCCTAGCGGCAGTGCTTTGGTGACTGCTCCTACTAGAAACCCTAGCGACGATTCTTTCAACGAGCTTGGTATCCTTATGGCTATGCTCCCTTCTAGTGGTTAGACTAAATAAAGGAGGTGTGGGCCCATAACCTGTTAGAATATGATGGATGTGCTCATTTAACCATAGGCCGAAGCCACCCCAGAGCACTTTAACCTTGACAAAAAATCATTCTAGAAGCAAACCCTAGGATAGATAGCCAAACAAAGGGTGGCGCACCTTTCTCCAAGGATAGCGCACCAAGCAAGAACTGATCAGAGAGTCCAAACCATAACCAAGAGATAGTCCAAGTCAAAACCGAAATCTGCTAGCTGCAGCAGCTGCAACGGCAGCTCTCCTGCAAACTTGCGCACAAACTGGCCAACTGCAGTGCGCACAAGTGTTGCTTCTGCAGTTCTAAGAATGCCTGCTAGAATGAAGACTGGCCTCATGTATTTATACTAAATCTGGCAAACTGTCAGGGCCGACTTCTCATTTTGGGTGCCTATTTACTTAGTATATAATATTTCCTTTAGCCGACTTCTTCTCTTGGAGTCTAATAAGTTATAACCTAATGCAAGTTATCCTCTTGAACCGACTTGTCTTCTAGGGTTATTAGCCAATTAATTAGGGTTTCTTCTTGCTTCCCGAAATATTCTATTCTCATCAGGTTTACACGTGAAGGTAAATACCTCCCGCAGCTACCATAATATCAACACTCTCATACATCAATTTGGTGTCTAGCTAGGACGTGACATTAAAAATAGACTATTATTATTTTATTATTTATTACATTTAACCAAATATCTTCACATACTTTAGAATATATTAGTATTGCAGGAAGCCAGCACAAACAATGAAAGAATATGTTATCATTGTGGGAGGCCAATTCACGTTGCCTGGAACTGTAGAATTTGGGTTGTTGATTTCTTTAAAGGGAAGTAAAAGAAGAAAGGTGAAAGAAGTAACATGATAGTGAGGAAGTACAAAAGGCGGGTGATCAAACCAGTGATGACTACTTGTTATGATCGGCAGCTTAAAAGTTAAGTCTCTTAGATGCAACCTTTGGATAGGGAACTTTAGAAGGAATTGCTCCATGTAGATGGTTGTCTAGGTGAATTTGACATTCAACATGAGGGTGATAGGCAACATGATGTTGTACCAATGGATGGTTCCAAATCTGTTGAAAGAGGAGAGAAACAGATAATCTTTTTTTCGTTTCACAATAAAATGTTGGAGACAACATGTACAAAGCCCACCTACCTAGAAAACAAGCGAACATCACAGTTGGTTATCGGCCTCGGTGGATGGAGGTCGACTCATATATGTTCTTCACATAGTTGTAATCATCTAGTCAATTTTCGTAGTTCTTTGTAAACGTTTTTGAGCCTTTATATTAAGGGTGGGGAGGCGCTAAAGTCTGATTAACACGAAAATATGTTGGAAGTTATATGGGTCGCAATTAATGACTAGGTGACCCAACATATCATTGGTACAATATGTTAAGAGTGTTTAATAAAAGGGCATAATAACCCAAATTTAATATTAATTTTAGAGATTATAAAAGTTTGGTAGATCTACCAAACACACAATTATTTCCCATATTGCACCTTGCAAACATAATAAAAATAATAATGGAACAGAAATCCAAAAGATTTTGTCAAAAATAAAGAGAAGAGTTTAGCAAGGATGTCAGTGTTTGTGCTTTGAGAGGAACTTTGCGGTGAACAGAGAAATGAAAAAATCCTGGGGCACCTCCAGCAAAGAAGAGAAAAAGTGCTGCAAGTGAGACAACATTCCAGAGTACTAGATGGTGAGTGGCAGCACTAACATTGCACCCACATAAGGTTGAGAGGATAATGCATTATTCTCTATACCATAATTTTTTCAGAAAACATTTTCAAATGAAATAAATCTAGTTTGTTAACTTTTTCGATTGCATTCCGTGATATTGTTGGTTCAGACTTGTTTTATCTTCTGCTGGAAAGCACAAATCTTAAATCGTCAATCAATAACTTTACCTTGCATTATGGATGAATCTGAATATCTACCGGTACGCTTCTTTTTCTTTCCAGATCTAGAATGACGGATAGCTTCATCCATCATTGCTTTCCCCACAATTTTGTTGGGATTTTCTGTTCTTTTGAGTAATGCTTCCGACTGAACCAAACCAGGAGTTCTTTCAAATAGAAGTCGACGAAAAATCTCATTCTCTGGCAAAACATTACCATTTCCATTCTTCTCTGAGAATATCACATCTTCAACAATAATTCTACCTGTGAGAGGAGAATCAACCTACAAAAGAACATTTAAAGGTAAATGAACATGATGAGACACTTCAAGGACAATGCCAATCAGTTATGTGATTTCTATTTCCGTTTTCGGTAGCCAATTTCATTATATAAATATCTAATGATAAATCATATTCTACTCCTTTCATCTGCACAAGTTCCATGTAGAAAAGCTACTTTTTGGCTATGTCCCTTGGAATTTAGTGTAATGAAACTGAAATGAAGTAAACAGTGAATGTGTGCACACATGACTCAGATCAATAGGAGAGCAAAAAAAGCATTATTTATGAGAGCACAGAATAACTGTGCTATTTACATAATACAACAATTTACCTATATCTGTATAGCCTACCAACTAAATGGAGGTATCAAGCACAACTCTAGCAATGATGCCTGTACTAATGATGATATCACTATTAGAAAAGGTTGGGGGAGGGGCCTCTTACACACATCAAGGCCATACGTACATAACAGTGGGGGAAGCAATTCTCCACCCCAACTAGTGAGGACCTTCTAAAGAGGGATTAACATCTAAAAGACTAAACTTGACTTAATAGCAATATTTCACTTCATGACAAAACTTGGGCTAACATCTCTACCCCTCCACTATTCTTGAATGTCCTACTCAAGAAAAAGAAGTGAATTGTTGGTCTTTCCAAGAACAATGTTGGATGATTTGAGCCGGTGCCGATGCTGCCACTTTTGTCACTGGTGTTGATGCCATGCTTATGCCATTGGTGATGAAAATGGTGTTGCTAAATTGATTTTCTTTAAATTATAGGAAAGTAGGGTGCTTGCATATTTACACACAATGGTGGAAAGAGAAAATGAAAGAAATATTTATTACTGATGTTGTATAGATACATCTCTCACACACCTCATCTCTCACTTTATACATTTATAACTCTCCTTGGTGGTTAAGGTGGTTCAACAACCTAACCACAACACCTAACATAACACTAGTCACACATTGTTGAAATGATGGTGTTTAATCTTCACTTGTGGTTACTAGTTACGGGTAATAACCATCATTATTGTAATATTAGGTTATCACTTAATAGTTGATCTACACAACACTATTTTATTATATTCTATGTAGTTATGGCCAACCTACTCATTTATGTGAGCCAATAACCCCTCATGGGAAAAGCGCCCCACCTCACGTGTTTTGTATAAATACACAACTCATGCCTCATTTGTAATACACATTAATTCATTAGTGATTGATTCTTTAGCCTATGGGCACCATATTTCTTTCTCTCTTCTTTATGGGTTCATTTCTCTTTATGTGATGTTCGTGGTCTATGTTATGCTAGATTAGCGTTTGTTGGTTGGTTCCATTTGATCCTCACTTACAACTTGTGATCTCAACATGGTATTACAGCAAGTGTGAAACTCCTCTTCCTTACTCAGCCATTCTCTTCAAGCTTGGCATTTTCTATTAATCTTCAATTTGTATTAATCTTTATATATCAATATTGTTCTTAATAACTTCTCTCCGACATTCAAAAATTTTGCTATCATTTTCTATAGCATTCCCGTTTTCCTTCCGCACCTAGTTTCTCCTACTTTGGAAGATGGATTTTGTGTTCTTATCCAACATCAAGTCACCTTGAGAAACTTGGGTGAACTATCTCTCTGGGAGCATGCCTACAATAAGGCTACTCCCTCCTCATGTGTGCATGAGTCTCCAAGGGGCACTTCCAAGTTTTCCAAAAAGAAGAGGCTTATATGCTTGTATTGACATCTATTTAAACATTGTCGCTTCCTACTTAAAAATATTGAAGATATTGCTCGGAAAACAGTTGGAAATGATGATTTCTTCGAAGACAAGGATGGTGAGTCCACACATTTGGTTGTGCACACTACTCTATGGTCATCCACCTCCACTCAAGAAAGGATTGCAAAATCGAGGGCTACCAAACATATGACAAAGCACCGACACCTCCTCTTCCATTGCAGTGATCAATATAAACGTGAGCAAGTAACTATTTGTGATGACTCCACTCTCCCAATCTCTAGTTGCAATATTGTTTAAATTGATAATACTCAATACAAGATGTTCTCCATGTTCCTGGAGTGGGATCCAATCTTCTCTCTATTTACCGCATTACATACATCAATAAAAAGGTGGAATTTGGCCAAATAGATGGTTGTTACAAACATCAGGGACAACTTCAAACTTGTTGCCTTTGGATATTGTGATGAAATTGAACACATGTACAAGCTAGGGAAGTCTTCATCGTCTCCAAGTTCAAATAAGTATATTGCAATGGTGGTCAATGCAAAAGATGACAATTGTTGATGTTTCTGGTAGCTGCAGGAGGTATTCACCTACGGGACAACCTTTCTTATAGAAGAAAATGCCAAGACGTCAAAGGAAAACCATTGAAAGAATTAAAGAAGCTCCAGAATATTTATATTGCTCCAGAAGTCAAGTCGGCTTGCCAAAAAAGATAAAGTAAATGTATTTTCCAGAAAGGGCAGGTCGGCCCCACTGGAAAAGTTCACTCACAGATTAGTATAAATAAGAGTGGACGCTAGCTCATTTGTACACACATTCTCTCCACTCTGAAAAGAGGCGCAAGTCTAAGTGTGTGAGCTGCAACTACATCCAATGAAGGAAGGGAGGCGCATGTCTGGTTGGTGACTATCTATCAGTCATGGTGGTGCGCTAGAGGTGGACTAGTGCTCTAGCACTCTGGCTAGGCTTTACATTGTTGGGTTATTGTTGGACTCTTTCTTATTGATTTTTCTTTAGTGAATAGAGCTTGGTTACTCTTTCTTTGGCATGGATCTTCTCTATAAGAAGGTACGGGGTTTTCTCCCATTCTGAAGAAGGGTTTCCCAGGGTGTTAGTTTTAGGGAAAAGAATAGAAAATATACATTTTTAAAATTTTTCTGTTAGCTAGATCAGCAAGAACACGTTAAATCAAAACAGATCTGAACTTATAAAATATTCTGAGTATGCAAGGCAGTTAGATCTTAACTATAAAAACATTTCTGAGTATGTAAGACAATTAGATCTGAACTATAAATACATTTCTGAGTATGCACAACAGTTAGATCTGAATTAAACAATAATTCCGAGTATGCAAATCAAAAGATCTGAACCTATAGATCTAGGAACAGTGGATCTGAATATAATAGTTCTGAACCTAAAAAATATTTCTGAGTATTGCAAATCAATAGATCTGAACCATATGCAATATTTCTGAGTATTGCAAATCAATAGATCTGAACCATATGCAATATTTCTGAGTATTGCAAATCAATAGATCTAAACCATAAGAATATTTCTAAGTATGTAGAACAATAGATCTGAACCTAAACAATATCAAATAATAGATCTGAGCATAAATAAATCAATCTGAAGTGAACTACATACCTCTGAAGATTACCTCAATGTAATGAAAAGAAACTTGACACACTTGAGGAATGTTAAACCACTGATGTTATGCTCAGATAAGTCTAGGACTCATGGATCAACCTCAATGGGTTAGATTGCTATCAATGAGAAAGTAGGACAGTTATGCCACCATAGAGAAACCCCACACAAAAGACAACAAACCCCAATCTAGAAATTCTGGAAGCAAACCCTTATCCCAATCACACACAGTGAGCAATCTGCAAGAAGAAAAGGTGTGACAGCAAAGGAGGGAGAGGTTGGAAGTTCCAAATCATAACAAAATGTGGACGGTTGAGAGTGAGTGAGTGAAAAAAAAGTGAGGGAAGGGGTTTCTATTTATAGTTTTAGGTTAAGGCTTAGGGTTATAAAAATATAATTAATATAATGACGTATTAATTAATATAAATATTAATTTAATATGTCACATTTGAATATTAATTAATATTTTTATTTTAATCTTATTAAGCCCTAAAAAAACAAAAACACAAACTCCACTCAAACCCAAACTCAAAAACCAAAGGGTGAAGAACAATCAAGGGGTTAGGAAGGGCAGAGAGGTTTTCTCAGTGGCAACACATGTCCATGTAATTCTCAAGGTGACCAATTAAATTTATCATCACTACATAAGATGTACATCCCATAATGTGGTCATGCTCATCTTCATCATCCTGGGAGAGAGAAAGAGAACCACACACCAACACATCTTGGTATTACACCAAGATCTACCTGACCAAAGACCAGGTTGCCCCAGAACAAATCTGGGGTCTTATCCACCAAGGTACAAGACCAAGGATCAACCCATGCTCTAGGCATGGGTACCGTAGAACACATCTAGGGGCCCTAGACATATCTAGGGACTTATACTGCTTGGTCCCAGACCAAGAACCCCAGTCATCTACTGGGGACCCTCACAAGGGTCTTTTGCCATGGCTTTAACTGCTTGGTCCCAAACCAAGAACCCCAGTAGTGTACTGGGGGCCCTAGTCCACAACTAGGATCTTATGCCATCCTCCAGGGAGAATGGCTATTGCAGTTGCATTAAATTCAACACTCCCTCTCAGCAAGAGAGGCATTCTCAACAACACCAAGCTTGTCTCGAAAGTACACAAACTTTGTCAAGGACAATGGCTTGGTCAAAATATCTGGTGTTTGTTCTGTTGTTGGAACATACTGAATACTGAGAATGTTCTTCTGCACCATGTCCCGAACATAGTGATATCTCATCTCAATGTGCTTCGACCTGTCGTGAAACACCAGATTCTCGGAGAGATTTATACAGCTCTGGTTGTCACAGTGAATGACTGTGGGTTCTAGCTCAGCACTGAACAAGTCGGAAAGTAGCTTCCTAAGCCACACTGCTTCTCTGTTAGCAGCGCTTGCAGCAATGTATTCTGCTTCTGCAGTGCTCTGGGCTATGGAGCCCTGTTTCCTGCTGGACCAGGAAATCATCGTTGAACCCAAACTGAAGCAATATCCAGAAGTGCTCTTCCAATCCACTGTACTTCCCATCCAATCTAAATCTGTAAATCCATGAAGCATTACACCTCCACTGGAAGTGTATCTGAGACCATAGGCAATAGTCCCCCGAACATATCTCAGAATATGTTTAACAGCAACCATATGTATATGCTTCGGTTCACACATGAACTGGTTGAGGGCATTTACCGCAGAACAAATGTTTGGTCTAGTATGTACGAGGTACATCAATGACCCAATGATCTGCCGATATAAGGTGGGGTCTTCTGGATCTGAACCTGTAACCTGATCTTGTAGTTTCTTTAGGTTAGAGATCATTGGTGTGGTCATGGACTTACAGCCCATCATACCAAATCTGAGGAGCACATCAATTGCGTATCTGCTCTGTGAGAGAAAGATCTCACCTGGTTTCTGCCACACCTCCAAGCCCAAAAAATAATGCATGAGCCCCAAGTCTTTCATTTCAAACTCTGTGGAAAGCTCCCTCTTAGTCTAAGCTATCAAGTTTTCCTCTCCAGTGAGGAATAGATCATCCACGTATAAGACTAAGATAACTGGATGATTTTGTACAATCTTTATATAAAGATTGGGATTTGCTATGCTCTTGGTGAATCCAAGACTCTGTAGAAAGTTGTCTATTCTACCATACCAAGCTCTCGGAGCTTGCTTCAACCCGTACAGGGCTTTCTTGAGTTTACACACATGAGATTCTTTCTCATGGATCATGAAACCTTCAGGCTGTTCGATACATACTTCTTGTTCAACTTCACCGTTAAGAAAAGCAATCTTAACGTCCATCTGGTGAAGTTTCCAACCAAAAACTGTTGCAAGAGAGATAATAATCCTAATGGAAGTATATCTGGCAACTAGAGCAAAAATATCGTCATATTCAATTCCTTCTTTCTGAGTGAAACCACGAGCCACGAATCTAGCCTTGTATTTTTCAATACTATCATTTGTTGCATGTTTTATCTTATCAATCCATTTGGAAGTTACCACTGATTTGCCACGAGGTCTAGGAACCACAGCCCATACATCATTATTTAGAATTGAATCATATTCTTCTATCATAGCATCTTTCCACACTTGATGTTTGGAGGCTTCTTCAAATGTGGAAGGTTCTGAATCAATCATAATATTCAACTTAGCTATGAGACCGGAGTACTTATCTGGTTTCTTGTTTTCTCTAAAGGTGCTCTTAGGAGTTGAATGTTTTTCCTCTTCCTTTAGAATTTCCCGGCACCAGACTGGTTTCCTTTTGATAGGAGGTATCTCCAAAGGAGACTCAATAGTATCCCTTGAGGGATCCACTGGAAGTTTTGAGGTCTCCTCCCTCTGTTCATCTGGAAGAAGAGAATCTGAAGAATCAAGTGGTGGAGCTTCCTGCTCCCCTGAATCACATGGAAGTTCTCTGGCCCGACGAAAAGATGCTTCTTCATGAAAAGTCACGTCTCT
>ML788968.1:233776-248634 GCA_009831015.1 Picea engelmannii
CCACAAGCACGTCCACTCTACAGATCTTCTTTCCCACTGCCTCACACAGGAGAATCATCTGGAGTTTCTCGTCAACTCTGTTGCTCAGAGGAGGCTAATACATCATCTTCATTTCTGTTCACGTGACGATGCACCTAGCACTTTGGGATTTCACACATTCACCTTGTGCTTAGCCACAAGCATGTCTAACTCAACAGATTGCCTTTCCCACTGGATAATCATCTAGAGTTCTTCTCAACTCTCTGAATGGAGGAGGTCATCTCTACGTTCCAGCTCTGTCTCGACTCTCAGGTAGGAACCACGTACCCTTCTTAGGGGATTTCTCTCAAGTTTGTACGCTGGAGAAAGACTCACATAGCTGCAATGATCCACATCTCACGGGTTTGTAAGCTGGAGAATGTCTCACATAGCTACAATATCAACATTAATCATTCTTTACCTTGGTGAATTTTTCATTCCATGCCTTCCATCACCCACTGAATTGGCACTGGTCACTTGATTTTAATTTCAAATTTTGAGTTTTTATAGGGAAACCTCCCCTAGTTCAAAAAAGCACTAACCTAGAAGCGCGAGAAGGGCATAGGTGACAATGATCCACTTTTCCTAAGTGGTCATTTGACCTCCCTTGGGAACTTTTCCAAGGGACAACTTTCAGTGATAAAAACAGGAAACATCTAGGGAATATGGACAAAGCCTCCCATGTCCTCAAGCATGTCCACTTCCAAACAAGGACATCCCCCGGCAGTCCCCAAGTCTCGAAGGGCATGGAAATGAAATGATCACGTCCCCAAAGTGTGAGGAAGGGTTCTTGTGCAAAATCAGTGTTTGTTAAAGGTTTGTAAGCTATCAACAACAACTACATGCAATGGGTAAGGATTCTTTATGCCTATTATGTTTGTATGAAGACTCTACTTTTCATTTTGCAATTTACAAGATCAAAATGCAGGCCTATTTTGTATTAAAATTACTGACAAACATCAAACTTTTGGAAACAAGAGTATAAAGTTAGAAGAAACAATCAAGATAGTTTCATTCTCTAGATTCTAGATGGATCTATTTATGTGTATACACAATGCTAATTTCTCCAATACACATCTTACAAACGATTTGGCCAAGCTTCTGAATTCTACAAGGAAGTATGAGTCACAACCAAGAGCTAATTAGTCTAATTATCAAGCTACAACTCTTAGCAGTAGGAACTGACCTCTTGAACAATAGTCCTCTTTGCAACCCCATCACTAGCCATCATAAACCTGCAAGCAGGAAAAGAAGATCGGATACAAAAACATGAAGTACTATTTCCTTAACTAGCCGACTGCATTGCAATATGTTGTGAATACCATCATATAAAAAGAGTCCCAAAACATTTATTTAAAATGCAAGATTGCTAAACAAGGGGACCTGTGTTGAGAAATAGCTTAGAAATGCAACACAGATTTCATACTAATAATCCGAATAGGTAAAAAATATACCACAGCATTGAGTCTTATTAATGGAAAAAATATGTGATTCAGAAATCTTATTTATGAGTCCCAGAAAAGTTATATGAGCTACTCTTAGAATATAAAGTTATATTACTTCATCTAGAATCAGCACACATAAACCCCTTAAAAGTCATCATTCATCTATCTTTAAGGTCCCAAAATCAAACGTCAAGATATCATTGACCGAGGTTAGTTTTCAGTTCAGGTCTTGCTTCTTCTACAAGTTATTATTGAAGATTGTATTCTGGAGTTCTCAGCACCATGCAAGGGGATACTGTCCCCAAATAGGAGCCAATTTTAACTCGCGTACCTAGACTTTGCACCAGTAAATCAAATCAAACTTTGTCTAAGAGTTTCTAGCCTTTCAGAATATCATTCTGCACGAAAAGGGCACTTTAATGATCATGATGATGATTGTTACCATCCACTGAGACCAATTTTGATCAATCAAAGCTTAAGAAAAACAATAAGAAATTAATTGGTTTGCTTTAACATTTTATTTCTATGATCAAAAAGACTGGAAAGAAACTTTCCTAAATCTCCATTCCTTTGATGAGTTAACAGGTTAGGAAGATCGGTAGTGTCAGAAATATTTTGAAATTGATATCTAATATGGACATATGCATCACATTCTAAGAGATGATTTTTCATCCCACACCTTAGTATCACAAAGATGACAAATTCTTTCATCCCAATGTTTTAGGAATTGTCCAACACCCTATTTTAGTATGGCACTCATGAGAATCCGATCTTATCTTAGCAATGTTGATTTTCTTCTTTAAGCTATCTACAACAGAAAAATACTTTTAATGTTCTAGAGTTAATGACTTCTTTATAGTATCTTAATTTCTCTTACCTCTATTTCTTTATCGCAACACAATTTCTCCTTAAATTTAGATGTGATAGTATTTTTAATGGGATAAATATTCTGYAGGGTGGGATTCCTTGGCTGGTATTGGGCACTGTTTGAGAATTTTTTCTTTGTATATCCTTCAGAAAATCCATTGCAAGTTTGTTTTTGATAATGAGGTTAATTCTCAGACATCTTTTTGTCAATCATGGCGAGATGAGGTATGTATGCAACTCCTAGCAAAAGGGGCGTTGCTGATTAGAGATGTCCAATTGTTAGATCCGACCGCTTATTCTGATTTCATAGTTGTTTTAGTCACCCTACGGAACAGGATATGATGTACATTGTTTATACCCTTCTGGTTTATTTTTCATTTGTTTCTAGCTGCTGCTGTAAATATTTTGATGTATATATAAAAAGTATCCTTTACCAAACAAAAATCCTGCAGAGTGACCTCTCTTAAGCCACAGGTGACTTTGACTGGAGTTTGAAGCAATCCTAGGAAGCCTGCTGTCATTCATGTTTGTTGTCTTGTGCTTCTAGAGCACATCTCCCAAGGAGATCACTCCCCATTGCTTGCTGCTATGAAAAACATGTTTGCTTGCTTTCCAGACTTTCTTCCAAGCGTATCAGTGTTATTTCGAGGTTGCTTAATTTTTAAGCAAAGTCAGTAACCAGTTAGTGATTTTTAAGCAAGTAAGATCCTCTTTTGCAGAAGAAAGGTGCTGGTTCCAAAGAGAGATTACCAGAAGAGAGGGTGCAGTTATGGAGGACCATCATGTATGTAGAAAATCCAAATTTGGATTGGGTTAGGGCATTGTTTCTGACACATATTTGGAATGTTTCTATCAAAGAATGGTGCTCCTTTTAAAGACCAAACATGCAATTTACACCAGCATGGTAGCCGTAAATCTTAGGTCTGCTGCTGGACAGATTTACATGCATAGAGGGCGCTGTTTGGCAAGACGATTGGCTGCTGTTTGGAATGTTTCTATCAAAGATTGGCACTACTTTCGAAGCCCAAACATACAATTTACACTTGCATCTTAAGCACTGATCTTATGTCTGCTGTTGGACAGATTTACATGCATAGAGGGTGCTTGGACAAATTTACATGCATAGTTGAAAAGAGGATTGGCTGCTGTTTGCATATGAAGAGGCTCATGATTTAGATCTGCCTATGTGTCTGTTTTTAGTGCTATCCTGTGGTCTATTCTGCATGTGGAGAAGCACTCCAGTTGGATCAGTTTAGGTTTGTTAGACAGCATGATGGGTGTTGCGGTTGTGGCTTTTATATTGTTGAAATTAAGAGTGTAATTTTCACATTTGATCACGAACATCCTGGGAGAGAAGAAGATCACACATCATCTCGTCTTGGTACTTAACCAAGAACTGCCTGGTCCCAGACCAAGATACCCCAGAACACAGCTGGGGGCCCTAGATCACCACTAGGGTCTTATCCACCAAGGTACACAACCAAGGATCAATCCAAGCACCGAGCAAGGATTCCCTGGAACACATCCAAGGGCCCTAGAACACATCTAGGGACTTACATTATCAAACTGCTTGGTCCTTGACCAAGAACCCCAGCAATACATTGGGGGCCCTCACTAGAGTCTTTTGTCATGGCTCTAACTACTTGGTCCCAGAGCAAGAACCCCAGGAGTGTACTGGGGGCCCTAGATCTCAGCTAGAGTCGTTGCCATCCTCCCGGAGAATGGCTCTTGCAGCTGCATAATTTTAACACACTTTCTTTGGATATACTCCATTCAATCCTAGAATGAAGTGTTTGGGAAATTCAAATAATTTAAATCTTTAGTGGAAAATCAAAGTAATAAAAAGAGTATGCTAGCAAAGATTTCCAATCATTTCTCATTTCTCGTGGTATTTCTTAGCAGGGGATTGTTCCCTACACTCCACGACAAAATGGAGGTTGAATAGAAGAATATGTAATGATCCTAGGCACTGTTGTTACAAATTGCCTCACTACTGTAGCAATATATATGTGTTTTCTGAGTGTTGACTTTCATCGAACACTTAAGCTGTAAGTGTATTTTGCTCTGTAAGATACCTCTGAGTACTGCTGTTATGATTTTTGTTTGTGTTTCTTGTGTGTTGGGAGTGTAAGCAGTGAATTTAAAGTGCCAAACAGAATGGACTTGCAGCAATTTATTAATGACGATACAGCAAGCAAATAATATTTCTTACAAATGATTATAACAGCAAAAACAATGGATCTCTTGCCTTTATTTACTTTATCAGGTCGCAGCAAATACAAAGGGGATTAACTCACAGTTCAGACCTCAACCCAGCACTCTAAAACTCGTCTAGTTTGGGACTGATGCGCCCAGCTAAAGAAATCAGCCACAATGGGTGAGATTTGGTCCTCCACAGCAAGAGTTTCGACCCAGCAAGGTAGTACCACGTCCAGCAAGGAAGAAACAACTCTCAACAACTGTAATCTCTGTCTAGCAGCAGAAATAATCCACCCAGCCAAGGAGAAACAACCCCAGCAGTCACAGAATCGGTCCTGTAGGAGATTGACTGTCCCACTCCCTACTGCTGATAAATTCGCCCCTTGCAGCAAAAACAACCCTCTTTCACCAATAATACATTCTCTATTCAAGAGAACTCGATCCCCATATCTGAGAATCGATTCCAACAGTACAATAAGTGGACCCCTTCACAACAAATGCAGCCACCACTTCAAATTCAACCTCCTCAAACCCAAATCGCCTCCTGCAAACAAGAACTCCGCCACTGCAAGATAAAACTCAGCCACACATGCATAAACTCGGCCACTAAAGGATAAACTCCGCTACCAATTGATCCGGATTTTATGAGCAGAACGAAATGACTATAGATTATTAACAGGTGCTTAACACAAAATAACAGAGATACAGTAAAACTGGGTTTCTATTCAATAAGGAAATAAGCTGAAACTGTAAAATGCAGCGGAAACAAGCTTGCTAGAATGGTGGCAGCTTATCTCTGAGAAGAGATGTGACGGCTGCTCTCATTCGCAAGAAGAACATTACAATGAGGCTCTGAAGGCCTTTTTACAATAAACAAGAATGTCAAAAACCCTAGACATCCAAAAACCTAACCCTAGGAGATGAAGCGCCAAAAGTCATGTGGGCCCCCGTCTGGGTAAGTTAGTACATCAACTTCTCGGGGTCGTAACTTTTACATACGATCTCCGTTTTAGGCGTATGATAGCCCGTTGGAAAGGTAACGTCGAGGAGATTCATTTTGGGGGCTTAATCATACCTTCGGCTATCTTTGAGAAGCTCGATCCCGAAAAACCTTCATTTAGGCCCTCAAAATGGCCCCGAAAGTTAAAACTGCTAAAAATAGTAAATTGCCAAAAATGCCAGAAAATTGTTTTGAGCCAGTTGGAAAAGGTGGGTGGCCACCGATATCCACCTGGATCAATCCTCCCTCCTTAGGAAGCAATGGTCTCCATTGCGTTGAGTTCCCCCATCAGATGAGGAAATTTCTGTTGAATTTGGCCCCAGGTGAGCCACTTGCCTTGTTGCACGAGCTGCCCTACTTTGACGACTCGATAAAGCTGGAACCTTTGCTGTTGAGAGCCCTTGATCTGTGTGTCCACAATCTGATCATTGGATGACTGTTGTATGCAGTCGGGGTTGAGCTCTGTTGGTGTCAGTTGTTCTACTACGTCTGAGGTGTCCAATAATGGTGGGAAATAAGGGCGAAGGAGATCCACGTTGAACACTGGGTGCGGGCCAAGGAAAGGAGAAATGTTGAGCTCAAAAGCATTATCCCCCACGGCCTTGGTGATGGTGTACGGCCCATAACGGAGTGGGCAAAGCTTCCGATGGGGTCCTGTAAGGCGTTCTTTCTGCAAGTGCAACCAAACTTTGTCGCCCACCTGAAACTTATGTGGCACCCGATGTTGATCATGGCGCTGCTTGTACTTGTCATTGGACTTCTGTAGGATATCCTGAACTTGTTGGCGGATGTGCTGGATCCGCTCAATGAACCAGGTGGCTTTGTCAGCTTCAGTTGGAGTAGGAGATGAGTCGGTCGAGGTGACCACAAGGGGAAGTGCAACATCTATGGGACCCAATGGTTGGAATCCAAACCCCACCTGAAAGGGGTTGTGGTCGGTTGAGCTATGCAGGGCTCGGTTGTAGCTATGTTGGACATAGGGAAGGCTCTAATCCTATGTGCGAGGGTGCTTTGAATTATACATGCGAAGGATATGCACAATCATTCGATTTACGACCTCGGTTTGGCCATCTGTTTGGGGGAGGAAGGTCGTGGATTTGGTGAGCTTGGTGTCCAGCAGTGACCAGAGGCTCAACCAGAATGTGTTAAGAAATCGACTGTCCCTATCTGAGACAATGGTTTGTAGGATTCCAAAATGTACCCAGACTCATTCAAAGAAGAGCTTGGCAGTGGCCTCTGCTGTGATGTTCTTCTTGCAGGCAACTAGAATCGCCATCTTAAAAAAGCGATCAACAACCACAAAAACACAGTCATTTCCCCGCTTGGTGGACGGGAGGCCTGACATGTAGTCCATTCAGATGGATTCCCATGGCCTGTCAGGAGTAGGAAGAGGGGTGTACATGCCCTGTTTCTTAGTGGTCGGTTTGGCAATAGCGCAAGCAGTGCAAGACCTAATATACTTGCTGACCTCTTGTCGAAGTTTCAGCCAGAAGAAATGTTTTTGTAGCATCGCCACTGTCTTTTCGACGCCGAAGTGTCCTGCCACCCGACTGTAGTGGGCTTCCCATATCAACTTCGCTCGCTCGCTTGATGGAACACAGATATGGCCTAGACGACACAACAACCCATCCTGAAGATGGAAATTATCGACAACTACGTTTGCGCCCAACATTTGGTAGGTGGTGGCAAAGTCTGGGTCTGTCTCATAGAGTTGGGGCCATCCAGAGGTCTCATGGCCGCAAGAGTCTAACACCGTGGTGAGTGCCGCAACTGGCGGTCTGTTGAGGCAATCAGCAACGCGATTGGTGCTTCCTATTTTATACTTGATGTTGAGGTGGAATTGCTGCAAGTATGTGGACCACTTTTGATGGCGATCATTCTGCAATTTTCCTTGTGTCTGCATGAACTGCAGTGACTTATGATCAGTGTGGATGATTGTCTCCTTCCCAAGAATGTAATGTCTCCACTGGCAACAGGCTTGCACAATGGAGTACATTTCTTTGTCGTAAGTAGGGTACTTACGGACAACATCTGATAGTGTCTCACTATGATAGGCCACGGGGTGGTCGTGCTGAGTGAGAATGGCGCCCACCGCATAGTCTGAAGCATCTGTCTCAATCTCAAAGGGTTGTTGCAGGTCTGGTAGTGAAAGTACTGGGGCCGAGCACAAGCACTGCTTCAAATCATCAAACGCTTGTTGTTGGGACCAACCCCACGCAAATTTCGCCTTACCACCACCCCTGGTTATTTGGCTGAGGACCCATGCAATATGGGAGAATCCCAACACGAACCTGCGATAGAAATTGGCAAGGCCCAAGAAGCTCCAAAGCTCAGTGAGTGTGGTTGGGGCTGGCCAGTCACGGATGACTTGGATCTTGGCTGGATCCACATGTACACCATGTTGATCAACGATGTAGCCCAGGTAATGGACCCTGTCCATGCCGAAGGAGCATCTTTCCAAGTTGGCATATAGCTTGTGTCGTCGCAGGGTGTGCAGAACCTGTTGAATATGCTGCAAGTGTTTGGCCCAAGTCTTGTTGTAAATGAGAATGTCATCCAGATACACCACTACAAAAGTATTGGTGAATGGTCGCAGGATATCATCCATCATCCTCATGAATGTGGTTGGAGCATTTGTCAAACCAAAGGGCATGACCAACCATTCAAAAAGGCCTTCCTTTGACTTGAAGGCGGTTTTCCATACATCTGTTTGTTCTATCGAGACCTGGTGGTAGCCAGACTTCAGATCAATCTTACTGAAGTATTTGGCCCCCGTGAGTTGATCAAGGAGGTCGTCGATTTGGGGAATCTGGTACCGATTTCTGACTGTGATTTTATTCAAAGCATGGTAATCAATGCAGAGTCGCCAGGTTCCATCTTTCTTCTGTACCAGCATGATTGGGCTCCCGCAAGGTGATGAGCTGGGGCGGATGTGCCCCTTGTGGAGCAGTTCTTGGATCTGTCACTTGATCTCCTCATTCTCTAACAAAGAGCGGCGATAGACTGGCCCATTGGGCAACGGTGCGTCGAGGGTCAGATCGATGGGGTGCTTGACCTAACAGTGCAGAGGTACCCCAGTAGGTGAGGAGAAGATATCTGAGTATTCTTCCACGACCTTATCTACTTGCTTTTGCTGTGTGGATAGGTTGGCCGCAGAGACCCTGGATGTGGTTGTGATCTTTCGCTTATTCTGAGAGCGAATCACGAAGAAGACAAACTTCCCCGTCTGAGAGATGACCTTCCTGCATTGCTTAGCAAAGATCAAGGAAATAGCACTAGGTGGGACTGCCTCGAGTATCCTATACAATTTCATGTTCAAAGTAATAATAACACTACGAGGCCTAGACTCATATATAGCATGACGTTTCCATAAATAAGGTTGGCCCAAAAGAACATCACAAACTTCAAGAGGAGCAACATCACACAATACCTCGTCTTTGAAGTGCTTGATGTCGTATGACAGTCGACACTGTTGGCTGACGCGGAGATCGCTTCCTTGGCGGAGCCATCCAATGGTGTAGGGTTGTGGGTGCGGAGTTGTCGACAAGGCCAACCGCCTGACGACCTCTGCTGAGATGAGGTTCTTCTGGCTACCGCTATCAACGATGAAGTGCTACCGCTATCAACGATGAAGTGCAGCGGGGTGCTTTTTACACACATCTGTGAATGGAAGAGGCGTTCTCCTTCTTCTTGTTCGTCTGGTTCACCAGGCTGGAGCTTGGTGGTAGCAACAGTGGCACTGGGTTCCGCGTCAATGATCCGTCTTCCCCTTTCTGGTTCTGGCTCAGAGTCAGAACCCGCATCTGATTCAGAGGCTTTCACTTCGGCCACCAGCGACTGCTTTGAGCGGCAGTCAACAGCGTTATGCCAAGGGCTCTTATGGAAGTCACACCACTTACCAGTATCTTTCTTTGTTTTTCCGGTGTCTTTCTTTGCTTGCGGCTTGGACAGGTTGTCCTGATACTGTCCATGTTTGCTATGTCCTTTGTTATGTGGGTTGGGGCCGCCCTTTCCTGGCTTTTGTTGTGAGGGGTTCTCAGGCCCAAATTGCCACGTCTTTTGTTTGAGCTTTTGCTTGATTTTGACGACATATCGATAGGTCGCGCCCAAGGATGAGATGTCCAGAAATTCCATTTCGATCTGGATGTATCTATGCAGAGCACTGTGATACTTGAGCACCAGATGTCGCTCCAAATCTTTGATACCCAGCTTGGTGCGCAAGGTATGGAAGATATTTGTGAAATCTGGCACTGCTTGGTCTCTTTCTTGCCCCGAAAGTTAAAACTGCTAAAAATAGTAAATTGCCAAAATTGCCAGAAAATTGTTTTGAGCCAATTGGAAAAGGTGGGTAGCCACCGATATCCACCTGGATCACCAATGAAGCGCAATGAAGAAATCTAAATGATCTCTTCCAAATGACCAGCTAGGGTGGATAGTCTCACCACCGAAACCAATCTCAAAAACTCTCTAGGGTTTTTCGTCCCAAGAGCCAAAGCCACAAGAGCTCTCTCAATTCAATTTTAGAAAATAACAAGTGACTAATGAGAGAGGGCGCCCCTCATTCTCCTTTTATTCTCTCGTTGACCCTTTTGCGACCTTTTTACCCTTTTAACAAGTTAAAGTGACTTTATTAATTCAATAGTCACTCATGCGCCTTTTTTCCAATTACTCAATGTCACCTTTTTTAAAAATATTAATGTCCCACTCCGATGACATTCAATAATCAATTAATTAATTCCCTTTTTAATGCCGGAAAGTGATTAATCGACTTTAAGACATTGCCGGATGTCAGAAGTCCCTTTCTCATCATCCGAACCCTTAGATCTTTTCGTCCCGATTCCAACGAGTTATTACACCAAGGTATTCCCTCAAATAATATGATCTGAATAACACCATTAGTGTATTTAATTAAATTATGCTCAATAATAACCCAAATTACGATAATTGTCGAAATGCGACAGAACCAAGAACGAACTGTGCGGAAATGATCCCGATGATGAAATATGGTAAATGGGCTAGGATGGGCCTCATATAATTCCCAAAAACCCTTTGAGCTCACTATTAACCTCCATTTAACCCTCTGGTCAAGCTGGCATAAACCCCGATGGTCACCTCCAATTTCAAAGTAGTTAAATCCAAAAATAGGGACATCACAATCCTCCCTTCCCAAAGATTGTTTGTCCTCAAGCAATACCATCACAACCAAACATTGAAACTTTGACTAAACTTTTGCAATGTGTAGAATAATGAATAATAAAACTTCAAAACATTGATGTTGCTTACTTCGTGGGTCCTTGGTTCTGCATCAAATATCCATACTCGTGCCAAAGGTACCAATACTCTCATTGAAATGCAGGAGCTTATTGTGTATCTCATATTGTATCTTTGCATCAAGGACCATGGGCTCAATGCATTTATACTATCCTTCTTTCAACTCCTCATCTAGATCAAAATCTTTCATGTAAATGTACCTTGGGTTCAAGTAATAGCCAACTGCATCTAAAGGTCGATGGAGTTGCTTGTTCCATCTATCATCAATGATTTTCCAAATAAGAAAATACTGCCATCTTTTACCATTGTATGTTGCCTTTATTGCCTATGTTGCCTGATCTGTGGGCTCATAAATAAAACCTATGGCGGGTTTATCACCATCCACCATTTGCGACATTTTCACAAGTGGCTCACTGAATTTGACTCTCTTTTTCCTTTTTCCAAAAAGCTTTTGCAAAAACTTTGTCCATGATTTCTTTCCCTCCAAACTTCTTGCTCCACTGAGATGCATTCCACTCATCACAAAAAAGCATCTTCTGCAAGTTGGCTCTTTGGTCAAGCATGGATTGCAATATAAGAAAGTTCATTGCAAATCATGTAATGGTTGAGCAAACAAGCTCCTTGCCCCCAATGATTTTCCTCATAAGGCTCAAGATCCATGTATGGTTGTAGATGTATCTGGTTATAGTTTTTACTTGTTCGACACACGTCATCACCCACTCAATTTTGCCAATGTCTTCAAACATGAGATCCAAACAATCATTGCAAATCAAGTCCACCAAATGGTGGGGTATTTTTCCTCCACCATCCTTCCCACCAAAACATAGTGGGAGGCATTATCTGCGACGACCTGTACAACATTCTCCACCACCATCTCCTCAACTACATCTAAAAGATGAAATAATAACTATGCATCCTTCTCCTAATTAGATGCATCCACCAATTTAAGAAACATAGTTCCTCGTGGGCACGAAATGAGGAAATTAAGAATGGTTCAAGACCTTCCATCAGTCCATCTATCGAACATGATGGTGCAATCTATTTTACTCCATGACTCTGTGAATTCCACGAGGTATTCATCTATTCATTGAACCTCATTCTGTAAAAGAGGCCCCTTGATATCATGAAAACCAAAGGCCTTTGAAACTTGAACCACGTGGAGCTATAGCATCTATATCATAGGTTGATAATACATGGAGTTAGTAGTTTAGAAAGGTATGTCTACATCATACCAGCATCTAGCAAACAATTCCCAAACAGCGTCCTTTTCCATCTTCTTCCATTTACTATCAAGGGTGGGTTGAGCACCAAGGGTGTTGCAAGGTACAAAGAATGAGTCTAGCCTAGACCTCTTCGAATTGGATGTGCCAGGCCCAGAAACAAGCTATTGTCTAAGAGGGTTAGCTAGATCTGGGACTCTAAAGGGATCAACAATAGAAGAAGAAGAGGATGCTTCAAAACTAGGGTTTTGATTATCATTAAATCCAAAATATCACAGCTGTCAATTCTACAAAAAAAACACTGGAAAAAAAAGGCAATCTCCAACATCCATCTCTACTCAGTGATGTTGTCAAACACCACGCAGCCATGCAGTAATAGGTGGCTCCGAGATCAATTGGCCTCTCTTATCTCATTTATCTCTTGACAATCATGCAAAGGATTCAATAAACAAAAAAAAATTCACACAACATTCTCAATTGGCCCTTCCTTGGCTTCTGCTCACGACGTATTTGTCAACACCCTTCAACTCTTCTCCATGAGCATTGTGTCACCATTGCACTACCATCACCATCAAGCCTTCATCCATGATCACAACCATAGCTCTAATACCAAATGTTGGATTTATAACTCACAGCAAATACACTCAAACATATATCAAGCAAGGGACACTAGGAGTTTACACTCAAGAAACCCATGAAGGGGAAATTCTATTCAATTAATCCATTCCCATGCGTGTTTCAATTGTACAATTAGGTCCCTTTATATAACTTTAGGTGACCATATCAACGATGTCATAATTACATATTCAGTTCAACCATCTCCATAACTATCTCCAACAATATCTCCATGAATCTCTCAACTTGATCTTCATCCCTAACTTCTCTCCTTGTGGGACATCTTTAATTCATACGTAAACTTTTATGTGTGATCTACATCATTACAAAGCAATCATATAATTTAGACATTATTCATGATTCACAAGTAGGAGTTAATCCTTCACAATTGGGCAATGTTTTCAAAGCGGAAATAGTAAAGACTGAAGAAAGAAGAAACCTGGAAGACATTATTGTGTCAGTGGTGTTGACCCAATGACCATGATGATGACAATTGTCCAAAAAACAAACAAGCTAGTTTGAAGGAACTGACACGTAAGCATTGCAAACAATGTCCAATTTCAAGCTGCACGGACGCACTTACAGCCTACTTAGAAAACGGTACAACATCAATATATTCAGGCAGGAACACGAACACTTACGGGATCTGGGAACCATTTTCAGACAGTGCAGGAGCAAGACCTTCCACAAGTGGTGACAGATCTTTCTGAAATTCCAAGGATAATTCAATCCATTAACACAGATTTTCCCTTCAAAATGTTGAAAATATTTGCTAACAATTTCAGTACCAAACTTTCTTTGAAAAGCAACTAACTACCTACAACCAAGCATACAAGTTTAAAAAAGAAAAAAAGAGGTACCTGCACATCCTCCATGCCAACACGACTGTGGTTAGCATCTAAGAATACCTGTTTCAATAATTGCCTATTAGACAAATCTCAAAGTAGGACCGGCTAGGGAAACAATAATTTGAAAAAGTGAATAAGTCAATGAACTTACCATAACCAGCCGACCTGCTTTTGCACTTTCTACAACTTGCCACTGCCCTTCCTCTGATGAAAAAAGCCACTCATGAGTCCTAGACTGAAGAACAATCCATGAATTAAAAAATGTCATATGAAAAAAAATCAACACAAACTCAAGAAGTTAACAACATGCAGAAACACAAATATCAAAAGCACACACTCTCAATGGTTTTGCACACAGCATTCAGTGATGGCAAGAAAGATAGGCAAATACAGCATAGACCACTAAATAAAGCTGAAGAAATAGTTTCATTTCACGAGGAAAGAAAAATGAAGTTTTTTATGAAAAGATGGAACAGATGCTCTAATCAAGTCCCTGGTCAAAAATGGCAAATTCTCAGGCCTGCCTTTGAAACAAACATGAAACAGAAAACATATGCAACAAAAACTTTTACAGTCATTCTTTTGAATCAGAATAGAATAAATGTCAAAGAATACAAACTTTTACACAAAACAACTTCCCACTGTTTATTAATAGCCATTCATCTCCATGGTTTCAAGGATAATCTATGTAGTATGGACCATAAAGGTGACTTATTGAAGAAATAAATTGAACTCCCACAATTTAATAGCAACAGCTGAGCGGAAGTGACAAAATAAAGATTTCTTAAAGAACGAGAAATTCTAAAATCCAATGGTGTGCACTGCTGCAGACATGCTAGCTAATGCAACGTAGGTCCCAATTAAACAGTACTGTGTGGCAGAGAATTGTTGAAATTGACAAGATGAATAGCTGAATCACAATTTCTTTGAGACACTTTTCAAATCAAGGCTGTTGTATCCATGTTGTTGAACAAATAAATGTACAAAATCATGCCTTTACTTAAAGTTAAAACTGATGAAACAGGTGTAAAAGATTATTAAATAGAGATACAAAGCAACTAGAGATGCATTCCTCAGCCCTGGTATGAAGAACAATCTACAAGTTGCAATAAAGAAAATGATTACAAGCTTTCTGCAGATTCTGATCAACGGATTTCTTGAGAGTGGGATCAATGCTTCCTCTTCCTCCTCTCGGTCCTAGCTATGGTGGTTATAGACTATTGTTGTCTATATTGTAAGTTTTAAACCTGCGAAGTAAAGCAATGCATATAGATTCTTAAGCAAAACAGAAATTAATCAATGGCTCATTCACATAGTACACAGAGATTTATACCGGAAACCCTCAACCGGGAAAACCTTTCTTATATTCATTATA
>ML788968.1:252982-280527 GCA_009831015.1 Picea engelmannii
GATCGTCAGACGAAGTTGTCATATCTGACGCGCCCACACACACATGCAAAGAATATAACACATATCCAACATATATGAAACTCAACAACAGGAAGATCCCAAAGGGATTTCTTCAGCCTTGGCAAAATCTTAGCTAGTCCACTATGCTTTAACTTGGAGCGCCAGGCCTAACAGTTGTTGGACAAGGTAGTAGCTTGGCTATCATATGGAGGGTAGTTCTAGACAGAATCTTGACACCTTGGAGAAGGAAGCTTTGGGTGGGAGCTAGGCTTCCCTTTTCTCCTTCATTGATGGCTTCTCTCTTCCAGAAATGGCTAATTTAGGGCCTTTGGTGGACAGTGCATTTTCTAACCACTAGTTCAAACTTCAAAGTGTCCTTATAAAAGTAAGCTTCTAAGCAAACTGTAATGCTGATCCTGGGAATGGCCCAAAAGCTTATGACAAAAAAAACCTTCATGAAGGTTCATCCTCTCATTTGCAAGTTTAACATTCTACAGACACCATGAACTGCGACAATGGATTGGATTTCCTAGAACTTGCTAGCAACCTGGAATATGATTTTATCTTTCACCTATGTTCTGATCTGCAGTTGTTATAAGGTATTTCTTTGCAATTTTTCTCTCCAATAGGCAGTCTAGAAGCCATTGCTGGAAGTCCATCGTTTTAACTCTTCTCTCTGAAAATCCTTCTGCCTTCTGACTGGATCAAATTGTTCAATACTCTGCTAGAAATTAGAATGCTGCACAAAGTCGACATGTAGATTCCTGCCCAAAAGGAAACTGTTTGAGGCTAATAGTACACTACGGGCCAAGTCACCTGGTTCATGTTCGAGTTCAACGACCATGGAATTCAAAAAATACTCATCAGTGCAACACAATGTGAAAAAATTTGGGATAAAATTCAGCATTAAGTTCAAGGACATGTATCATGTTAAATTCAAATTTAATCCGAGTTTAAATGAATTTAATGCTGAACTTCAACAAATTTATTCGGCTGCCCATGAAATTCACTGAATTTCAAACTTCAAGAATTTAATCCGGAAAATGCAGTGATTTAGACTGCAGGTAATATGTTATGTCGATTCTTTGCTTTACCACGTGTCAATAATTAAATTTTCAAAGTTTATTTTTATTCATTGTTGTTTTCATATTTTGTCTCCATCTCATTCTTGGCTACAGAATATTTAAAAAGAAACAGCTAATGCACATTTCAGTGCTATCAGAGCTACATAATTCAGTCTATCTGCTGTATTTGTGAATTTTCCCACACTAGTGATTTACATTGCTGTTGCAAGATCAGAATTGTTTAATATTTAAAATTTCTGTTTGGAGATTGCTATTACTGCTTCGCTTATTTTACCTGGTGCTTTGCTTGCTCATTTCAAAGAAAACAGAGGATAAATTTCACTGGTATCAGAGCCATGTTTCTGCTACTATGTGGTAAACTGAGTTTACAAATACTTAGAGCAATGGTTTTCTAGGTTGAACTTTTACTTCCAAATCTTCATGGTCAAAGGCGTTACTTCAAAGCATGAGCGATATCAAGGTTGCCAGAGCATGGAGCTGAGTGAGAGCGGGAGCGTTGGGAGCGTCATTTTCCAAAAATCCTCAGGAGCRGAGTATCCCAGGTGCATATGTTCTATATATATATATATATATATATATATATATATATATATATATTGCGTTTATATTTAAAAAAACATGCAAAAAGACAAATTAGTTGCAGAATATATGAAAACATGCATATTTGTGCTACTTGTAGATGAATACTACATTATTATGAAGTTAGAAATGCCATCCATAGTATATTAATGTGTTGAATTTAATGGAGCTGCAAGAGCCATTCTCCTGGAGGATGGCATAAGACCCTAGCTGTGGACTAGGGCCCTCAGTGCACTCCTGGGGTTCTTGGTCTGGGATCAAGCAGTTAGAGCCATGGAAAAAGACCCTTGTGAGGACCCCCAGTAGATGACTGGGGTTCTTGGTCTGGGACCAAGCAGTAAAGACCCTAGATATATTCTAGGGCCCCTGGATGTGTTCCAGGGAATCGTTGCCCTAAGCCTGGATTGATCCTTGGATGTGTTCCTTGGTGGTTGATATAAGTCCCTAGATATGTCTAGGGCCCCTGGATGTGTTCTAGGATACCCATGCCTAAAGCATGGGTTGATCCTTGGTCTTGTACCTTGGTGGATAAGACCCCATATGTGCTCTAGGGCAACCTGGTCTTTGACCAGGTAGTTCTTGGTGTAATACCAAGATGTGTTGATGTGTAATCCTCTTCCTCTCTCCAAGGATGGTCCATAGGACCTAGGAGAGACAATGAAGATAGGCATGACCACATTGTGTGATATACTTCCTTATGCAGTGATGATAAAGTTTATTGGTCACCTTGAGAATCATATGGATATGTTTTGCCACTAAGAAAACCCCTTTGCCCTTCTTAACCCCTTTGTTTGATCTTCACCCTTTAGTTTTTGAGTTTGGATATGAGTGGGGTTTGTATTTTTGTTTTAGGGCTTAGTGATGATTAATTTAGAAATATTAATTAATATTTAATATGACATATTAATTTAATATTTATATTAAATAATATGTCATTGTATTAATTACTATTTTTATTACCCTAAGCCCTAGCCTAAAACTATAAATAGAAACTCTTCCCTCACTTTTCCATTCACTCACTTACTCTCTCCTCTTCTAAGTGGCGGATAGCTCTGAGGTTTTCTTCCTCACTCCAGCAGTCTCCTTGACTGTTCAGTTTTGGTTCATTTTCTTTGTGCTGGAAGGTGTTTTGAAGTGCTGTGTTGCTGGTGGTTCTCTTGCTCACTTGTTTGCTGCTGCTAGGTTACTACTACTAATCAGATCTGTCCTATTCTAGCAGCCAGCCACCCTACTCTCAGATCTGTCCTATTCTAAGCAGCCGGCCATCAGTGTGAGATCTGTATGGTGGGTAGCGGACCCTCCCCTCTAGGCTGCCATTTACTCCTGTGTGCAGAACAGGAACCTTTGAGGGTCGCGGCTGTCCTTCTAAATTGCTATCCCTCTACTATAGTCCGTCGTCTACCTTTGTGAGCAGATCTGAACTTCCAGGCTTCCTTCTCATTTGCTGTTACACCTTCTTTAGCTGGTGGATTCCTCTATGTGTGTGGCTGTGACAAGGTTTTACTGATCAAGATATCAGTCTGGGGTTTCTTGTCTTTTCTTTGTGGTTTTCTACTGTGGCAATTCATTCGCATATTCTCTATGACTGAGATCTAACCCTTAGTGGTTGATCTAAGAGCCCAAGACTAGATCTGAGCATAACTCAAAGGGATACATCTCACTTGTGTGTCTAGCTCTTTCCTTCATTGCACAAGAGGTAAAGTTCAGATTCTTTATTATCAGTTTGATTTATTTGTTTAAACTTAGATCTACTAATTGGTGTGCTCGGAAATATTTAAATGTTCTAGATCTGTGACTGTTGTACTCAGATCTACTAGCTTGCATACTTACGAATAATTGTTTGGTTCAGATCTACTAATGAGTATGCTCAGAAATATTTAATGATCTAGATCTATGACTGTTATAATCAGATCTATTAGTTTGCATGCTCAGAAATACTTTATTGCATTAGATCTAAGTGTTGTTTTCAGATCTACTGTATTTCTATTGTATCTCTAATCAGAAAATTTATTTAGATCTATTGTTTACTTGCTGATCTAGCTAACAGTTTTGAAAAGTATATTTTCTGTTATTTTTCCCTATTTCTAACATAATGATTGTATTGAAACTTTGAAAGAAAGAATTATGAATAAACAAGCAAGAACATTTAAATGACAAGCAATGTTCCACCATCGATTATATTGGGTGTAACATGAAAGTTGTTCGTTATTGAAAAATGAATATTTCTGAATATTAATATTTGATTGAATATGATGAGAATGATTACACTACCCTCGTGACGGTTTCTATATAGCATTGATTGGTCATGAGGTGAGGAGGTACGTGCCTCTTGATTTAATTAAATGATGTTAATTATTATTATAATTAGTAATTACTATATTTATTATTATTATTTTTATGTTTGTAACATTGGGATCCACATCATAAGTATCATCCTTCATCCTTTGCCTCTTTTCTAGCCTTTGCTTCTACCTCGATCCTCTAGGGACATCATTCGACACCACCCAATTTTGATGAAACTACCTAATCCTAGCCTTAAAATATGGTAGAAAAAGCTTAACATGCCTAATCAATGATTTTGGTTCGAGTGAAGGGTACATTTTTGCTAAGGCCGTGACAAAGGAGTTTAACAATCAACACCACCAACATTGGGGTACATAAAGGTCTTGGTGCTCTTGATTAAATGCCAATCACATACCCTCATATGTGATAGAATCCAATGAAAACGCTGCAATCCCATCAATCCTGAAAACTGTTAAGTCTGCTGAATTTTGAATGGGATATGAAATTCTACTTTCTCCATATGAAGTCCGATGAGGTTGGAACTACTCTCAAACATCCTGAAACAATTAATGGTAATGTCAAATTTTACTTTAAGAATTTAACATTACCATTAGGAAGTGCCCAGGGAGCGTTCAAGAAAAGCGCTCCCAGGGAGCGTGGCTCTCCCGAAATGGCAGGGAGCGTCCGAGAGCGCCCTGGAGCGCGCTCCTGCTCGGAGCACGCTCTAGAGCTTGGGAGTGGGGGAGGGGGGCGCTCCCAGTAACCTTGAGCGATATAATGCCCTTCTTGTGCAATCAATGGCTCAGGCTCAAAACTTGTACTAGCAACTACAAGAGTTTTCAAGGAATATGATCGTGATCTTAAATCAAAAGCATCTTTTAGTTCAAGTAAATCTAAATCAAACTCAAAAGGAGAGGATTGCCAAGATAAGCCTTGAAGAAATCATGAGATAATTTTATTAATGACCAAGAATGACCACAAAAAAAGAAGCCATTGGATCCAAAGAGTTTAAATTTCAAGAATGTGTTCCTCCCTGAGAGTCTGTCCAAGCATCAACCAGATTTGTTGTATTGAAAATAGGGACATGGACCTTCAATTTAAAGCTTCAATATATTTTAAAGATCTTAAGATCAATTGAAATCTCCAAGTTTTCTCCACAGATCAGGAATTATGCCATTAAGAGAAGATAAAAGATCATAAATTTGGAGTCAACTGAAATATTTAGCCTCAAACATAAATTAACTAGTACATGAAATTTCTCCAAACAATTTCCCAAAACTAGCTATGACAACCCATAAGGCCAACAATTTATAGGCATGAGGCCAAAGACATAACAACTAACAAGCATAGAATTGAATATAGAATGATGAATACATAAAACTAGAACTAGGGATTACATAACAACATGCCCTTACTCAATAGTCCGGGCCTATACTCATGAGTCGTGACCCTGTGCAATATTGATACATTATTATTGTTTAAGATTATATAAATAAAAATTACCATTGTAACAGTTTCTTCATCAGGTACAGAACATCTACACTTAAGAACAGCAAGAAAGATAAGTTGCCTCCTTGATGGTACAGTCCATATAAAGTCCTAGAGAGAGTTGAACAACTGACTATTCACTTTAAGCTCATTAAGGCTAAAATAGATGATGTCTGAAAAAAGGAAGCTTGGATGGCACATACAAGTTATTCTGGAATTAAACCTCTTGGATGAAGAAATACAATTACAAGTTGGGCTAGACATATTTTGGCAGTACGAGAGAAGCAATTTTAAACCCAGTGGGTGATTTGATCAAGTGGAAGCATCTATTTATTTTAGATGCTAATTGGAAGTTAGAAAATTCATATAAGAAACAGATACAAGCACTACTATAAGGTGGGATATCCACCTTCCTTTCTTGATTCAAGTTGCTACGTAGCTGTTATAAAGGTAGTATTGGAGTATTTCCTGCTCTAGTTTCATATTTACCCTTCTCTGTCCATCTTTATACCATCCCCCCACTTAACATCTACTACACCATCATGCACTTCGAACACACTTTTCACCCAACCCACAAATAGTACTTCTGTAACTCACTTCCAACAGTCAGCACCCTCAGTTCAGTATCTGAAAAAGCAGCCTTCATCAGCAAGACCATCTATACCACAATTCCTGCTTAATTTCCCATACTACCCACAAGTAAAAGTTCTAAAAAGTGACCATTGCCCCGAATGCATGGCATGACATCAAAGATCTCCATTGTAAACTCAAATATGGCATAAGCTTCCAACTCCTGCATGGAGATAATGAAACAGCTGCAACATGACCCCAATATGCTTTGATGTAGTTTTCATCCCAAGAAATCCAAGGCTGCTATTTCAGACAATGAAACTTGGAAAGCTTATTCACTCTCACTCTATATTTTTCATATGGTATGATTCATAAAGGCGTTTATTATTACAAACAAATAGATCTGTTTATATTGAAGGCCTGATGCTGAGTTTCTAAAGCATGGCACAAAAATTTTCAATTCTAAAAAGAGAAACTCTTCAATGATATAGTCATCCTCATCAGGCAGTGAGGCAGTATCGAGAGCACCAAGCCGCAAAATAATAAGTTCCTTCCCTGGTCCTTGTGATTTCAGACACTGAGAATCCCGAGTCTTAGATAAATGATTGGGGTGCATCACGCAACAATGATGACAATGATCTTCCATCCACTAGCATGGTGCCTGCAGCAACACAATCTTCTTTTTTATGATTTTGGTGCTTAATAGGTTATGGAATGCATCTGCCTTGATGGCATTTTTATTTTTGTACTCCCAGACATATTTGCTCGCACCAGATGGTAGTTATGATGGTTTTGATTTAGATATCAGGGCATTTAAGGCCCTTGTAGGTATAGTGCTTCTGGCAGTTGCCCTTGCAACCCTCAGGTACATGAATTGCTTTATTAATAGTTAAAGAAAGCATTTTCAACAAAAAAATGAGATAGTCATCATATATTCTTTGGTGAATTTCCAGCAAGAGGACAGTTGTAGGCAGCAAGAAGAAGGTTGTGGCCAGCCTAATCTTTGGTGAGCAGATTTATTTACTGTTTTTGCAGCATTCATGGCTTCTCAAAGTGTCATTTCTCATGTCCCTAGACCCACTCAAGCAAGCAAGCAACAAAAATAGTATCCTCTTTGAAAGCATGCTACCAAGCTCAAACAAATGGGCCGTGGGAATTCATGCGATTGGATATGTAATTGTATTAATCTTTAGCTCATGTTTTATTTCAGCACATATAGCCTCACATATAAAGGTTGATTTTGGATGTATAGCCTCATCTATAAAGGCTAATTTTAGATTTTGCATCATGTAATCATTTATGGGAGTTAATATCAAAGTTACCAGAACCGGACCGGTCATTGAACCGGTCGACCCAAAAAACCAGAACCGGAAAAAAACCAGATCAAATAACCGGTCACTAAAAATACATAAAATATTCAAATTTTGAAAATAAAATACATATTCATGTGCATCCATGTGAATCCAAACCAGTATACAAAAATTTGCAAAGTTTCTCATATATATATAACAAGTAACATTGTATAAAACCAAAATAGCACTAACATAGTAAGTGGCAAGTGCACTCCAGAGTCCATAGTCATATGAATATCTGGATTCTGAATCAAAATACATCATCAAAAACGCTCTAAATGGCTTATAAAGTCCAAAAATAACTCTAGAGTCTAGGCTAGAGGCTAGAGAGTAGAGACTACACAATCTAATAGTCTGAATCTGCATACTGAAACTCAGACTCAGAGGACTCAGACTCGGACTAAAACTCAGACTCGGAGTCATCATCTACATCCTCAACATGAGTAGACTCAACAAGGTGATTCCGAGCCTGGCTTGATTCCCCTGGTCCAGAAGGCAAAGATACAGTTGCAACATCAGTGCACACATTCTCTTGATGTGTCTGGGCCCTGGGGATCCAAATCCATCGAGGAAAGGTCTTCATTGTCAAAAGTTGTTGGATGACTCGATGAGTCTCTTTCTTTTTTTAATTTTTTTTTTAAATTTGCAAATCCCCTCGCTTTTCCGGCCGTACAGAACGAAAAAAATAAAAAAATAAAAAAAATAAAAATAAAAAATAAAACCGGGAAAAAAAAACGGTTTTGTACAGAACCGGCCGGTTCCATACAGAACCGGTCAAAAGCGGTTTGAATGTCCGGTTTGAACCGGTCGAACCGGCCGGTTTTACCGGTTCTGGTAACACTGGTTAATATAGGCATGGGTTTCCTCCTAAAATGTCATTAATGTGTATCATTCCTATTTTCTCACAAGATAATGTGTTATTCTTAAAAAAAAGCTCTCTCTCTCTCTCTCTCTCTCTCTCTCTCTCTCTCTCTCTCTATATATATATATATATATATAGAGAGAACCGGCCGGTTTTACCGGTTCTGGTAACACTGGTTAATATAGGCATGGGTTTCCTCCTAAAATGTCATTAATGTGTATCATTCCTATTTTCTCACAAGATAATGTGTTATTCTTAAAAAAAAGCTCTCTCTCTCTCTCTCTCTCTCTCTCTCTCTCTCTCTCTCTATATATATATATATATATATATAGAGAGAGAGAGAGAGAGACATTGTATTTTTGTATACCATATTTATATATATAGTATTTTTTATATACCGTATATATATACACACACACACACCATATATATATATATATATATATATATATATATATATAGATTGTATTTTTTATTTGTATCATCTTTATTTTCTTGCAAGATAATGTATTATTCTTAAAATATATATATATATATATATATAGAGAGAGAGAGAGAGAGAGAGAGAGATTGTATTTTTTATATGCTATGTATCCCCCGACAYACTGTTAGGTTTCGAGATTACTCCAAAAGTGTTTTAAACTTTACACCATGTTTGGGGGCACTTCATGAGATTTTGGGTATATGGTGTYTGATTAGCCCTTGAATGTTTCCATCATGGACTTGCATATTGGAGGTGGCTTACTCAATGGTTGCTTGACTGGATGCTTACATGACATTCTTCCTTGGAGTATTGGAGATCTTCAAACAGCTTAGGACATTCTTCATGATGACCACATGTAGTTTGGTTGCTTGCTTGAGAGGATGCCTTGCATTAGGAGGATTGTTTGGCATTCCAAGGGAGGGCGTTGAGCCATAGACATAATGGGGTGGCTTGGATGCTTGCATGGAGGCATGGAGTTGACTTGGGGATGCTCGGGTTGTGATAGTGTCCATGCATATGGAGTGGACCTGGTGGAGCAAATGGCTTAGGAGGAGCATTGAAGTCTTTGGAGACTTGTAGGAGGAACATTGGACACCTCGTGGAGTGCCCTTGCATTGGAGCCTTGCTTGGTGTACAACATCACCTTGAAAGCTTGACATGTGTACCCTTAAAGTGTAGCGCTTCACATGTATCAGCCTACTTGTGTTTGTAGTAGGTTGCTTGTAAGGGTTTAGGCCCACATTTGTATTGTTGGCCTCGCGTACCTCTCATATATAGAGAGGAAGGAGAGAGTCATTTCATAAGCATCTTGATCATCTTGTGTTAGAGATGTGAGAAGAGTAGCACACTATTTTGTCTCTCTTTGTACTTTATCTCTCTTGTCTTGGAGGCACTAGGGTACTTGTAGCGCTTGGAGCATCTTGAATACTAGGGTCAAGGTTTCATCTCTTGAAGACATTGAAATTAGGGTTTTTTGGATTAACCCCTAGGTTGTACTTGTTGAGGAGGATGAGAAAAGGTGTCTTGCCTAGGAGGACTTGCTAGCAAGGTTTCCATAGCATGGGAGTGAGAGCACCATTTCCCAAAAAACCTCGAGAGCAGAACATCCCAAGAATGTATATATAGATAGATAGATACATAGATATAATGCATTTATATTCAAAAAAAATGCAGAATACCAAATTAGTTGCATAATATATGAAAACATGCATATTTGTGCTACTTGTAGATGAATACTACATTATTATGAAGTTAGAAATGCCATCCATACTACATAGTACATTAATGATTAATCATTCGAGCCTCAACCATCTAGTAACTACAAACAAACATACAGATTTTTAAGCCATATAACATGATCAAATAGTTATGTTTACAAAATAGGCCATCTCACCCTCAATAGCCACCTAAAGGTGAGGAAATAGCTACCAAATCTAGTCTTTGCGACCTTAAGTAGCTACAACCTAGAGTGAGTGTCATAAAAGTAATTGACCCATGTATGCCCAATGCTAATCGTACACCATGTACCCCAAATCTCATGAAGCACCCCTAAACATGGATCACATTTCCAGACCACATTTCTATTTTAAGATGGTGGTTATGAAGCACTCTCCTAGGAAGAATATTTGATTATTTCTTCATGCATGCATCTTGGAGGGTTCACTTCATGTATTATTATTTTATGGATTGATGGATTGAGGTGATCCCAAGGCACTTTCTCCTAGGGTGCATGGATTATTTTATTGTTTTTCTTAAAGGTATTGGAGGGCGCACCATTGAGGCATTTCTTTGTCATTTGATGAGGCATTTGACATGGTCATGACTTGATGAGGCATTTGACATGGTCATCTACTATTTTGGGAGGCACCCCACCCTATTTATGCTATTTTTGAAAGTTGTTACGTAACTACTCCAATAGTTTACTATTGTTTGACTTGCCATGGAGTTAGTTGGATAATATTGTATTTTAATATAAGAGAGAAGAGGTTCCCTCTATAAAAAGGATTTTCTCTCCATTTGTGAAGGTTGGGAGTTTGGGGATTGAAGGAGTTCTCTCTTGGGCTACATTGCACATCATATTGGCAAGCTTAATAGAAGATTGGAGGTATTGCTTCTATTTTATATGAGGCTTTTTTGTTTGCATTTTTTTAACATGTTGATTATTGTAGGGAATCCTTGTAACTTATCATGAAGGACTTGTAATGGAGTATCTATTAGTTGGATGGTATAATGTGAGGATATAATCCCTCTTATATTCTTGTTGTTATGTTAAGCTTGTATCAGTTATTGCTAGAAGCAATATGACATCACCTTCATAACTATGCTTAAGAGTGGCACTTCTAGCTCTCCAAGGTTAATTTTCTGCAATTATTTTCAGCAAGCTAAGGCTGATTTGTGGCATGTATAACAGCCCCTCTTTGCCTTACATATTCATGCACTAGCCCTCTTAGATCCATTTTTCATTGACTACATTTTGTCCATGATTCGGTAGGCACTAGTCTTGGGGTTTCCATCACCTCATTTTTCTCAATCCATTCATCTTTTCAACATTGCTACAACCACTTGGTTTGTTTAGGCTTACTTTTCAAACAGCACCTAGAGCCTCCACTACATAGTCTTAGTAAATCTTACTTAGGGATACCCCCCTTTTGTTGGAGAAGAGCCAAACTCAAAAGAGAGGAAGAGCTAGTGAGGTGACAAGGAGTAGCCTTCTTGAATTACACAAAGCTAGCACTTTGGTGCTTGAGACTTTACACTTTGTCGATGTTAGATTTTGTTGTAACAGGCCCCAAGGAGAAATTTTAGGTAACAAAGCCCTTGAACCATTTCCAAGTGTTCTTACTCAAACTACAAGTCATGACAAAACACTTCATGGAGAAAGAGCCTCACATAAGCAAACTATCTTTTCTCAAACATAAAAGAGAGGAGCTTTGCATCATCCAATGCCCGAATTAGTGTGAGAATGAGGTGAGACACTATTGTCATTGTTGGGGTCCATACATTTTGTTTCCTACCTTTTATCGATATCTAAATCATAGATGCCTAACTCTCTTTATGTACAGTATATACAGGCACAAGCTTCTAAGCCCTGGAGCTATAACTTGTATATCCAGGTATCAACTAAGCACTTCATTTTTCCATTCCACCCATGAAAGACAAAGTAGAAAGCATCATCTTGATCTGAAAGGCCAAAAAAATGGGTCAAACAAAAAGTGTACCATCCATTGGGTAATCCTAGGACCCAATATACCTCACAAGAGAGAACAATACCATCAGGGAATCCTATATCATGTTGAGAAACATAGCTCGAGCAAGAAGTGGTTCATTGTGAACATGCAGGAAGTGGTTCGAGACATTTTGAGCGTGACCACCTAGGAAAAATGGTCACTGATTCTATTTTGTAATTCACTTAGGATAAAGTGAAATATCTTATGTTTTTCGGTTGAGTCTAATAAACTGCATTTAATGCATTTATGACTTAGACTAGATTTAATCTCAACCATGCATCTCAAGATCAAATTAGGTTTTGGATATTAGAGTTTTGGTAGATTAGGGTTTCAAAAAAGCATAAATAAGACAATATAGAGAGAACATCACACAGTCGAACAGGGTAGCTACCAGGAGAGAGAGAGAGAGCAAGGCGATTCTAGAAAGAAGAAGAGTTTGTACAGCAGCAATTGTACAATCCGTACAGCAGCAGCAGCACTGCTGCACAGCAGATCCGTACAATACCGTATTGTACTGTACAGCGGGCTGAACAAGCAGCTATATAGCCATACCTTCTCTTAGGCAGGTCGTACACTTTGTTCAGGATGATTTTGATAAATGTGCAATTGCTGATTTTTAGCAAGCCATGGAAGTTACCATGTAAGCTTTGATCAAAGGAATGAAAAGCCGATTTGAAGGAGAAATCTCTGTGTATGTGTTTTATGCTTCCGCTATTTCCTTTTCCAGCTATTGTGTGATTGATGCTATTGTCTGAAATCAATTTCTGCATTAATTAAATTCAACAATTTATTTGTTTAAATGAGATCACAAGGACAGCAGTCATCTAGGCTGGAGAATTTTACATTGTATCAGAGCGATTTCTCTGATTGGGATTCTCAAGAATTTACAATGGTAAATCAACTGCCGAAAAGAAGGACTAGTAGTTAGAGGGTTTCAATATTTCTTTTAATGACTAATTTTCAGATTTGGGAGTTTGAGCATTAGATCTCAGAGATGACCTCAGCTAGCCTTAGATTCGAGGATAGACTGGACGGCGCCTCAAATTTCTTGTCATGGAAAGTGAGGGTTAAACTCTTATTGGAAGAGAACGATCTCTAGGATATTGTCAAGGATGTTGTGCCTTTGCCTACAAATCTGCAGCAATTGGCAGCTCACAAGAAGAAGTGAAAGCCAAGTGGATGATCATGGATGCCATAAAGGATCATTTAATCCCTCATATATCCGAGAAGAAGCCAGCAAAGAAAATATCCGATGCTCTACCAGAGTGAGAACATAAACAAGAAGATGATATTGCAGAAACTCAAATCCATAGAGATGATCAGATCAAATCCAGTGACCAATTACCTTATGAACGTAACGCAGATTCATGATCAACTTGTAGCAGTTGGGGAGAAGGTTACAGATACAGAGCTAGTGTACATGGCACTAAATGGATTCTCAAAGATATTTGTACTCATGAGAACCTTCCTAACTTTGAAAGGCTATGGGATGACTATATTCAAGAGGAGACTCGGATGGAGTCAAAGGCCAACAAGAAGGGTGGTGACAAGAACCTAGGTCTATCTGGTCAAAGAAGGGTAAGAGGTAAAGGACCTGGCAAGGGTAAGGGAAAGAGTGAGGAGTCAACCTCACAACCAGGAAAGGACTTTGAGTAAATCAAGTGCTTCATTTGTCATAAGCATGACCATTGTGCATCACAGTGTCCAGATAAGAAGACGGGTAAAGGGAATCATGTAGCAACTTCTATAGAAACTCAGATGAACGAGTTTTCTGCGAAGTTCAAGAAGGATTTCTCAATGGTAGCTTGGCTTTCTACCAGCACAATTCTGAGGAATGCGTGATAAATGGACAATGGGGCATCTCGTCATATGGCATCGGCCCGACAGTTATTTTCTAGTCTAAAGAAGCACGAGTACAGTTTGAGCTTGGTGATGGTGCCAAGTACCCAGTAGCAAAAGTTGGTAAAGAGAAGCAGCACCAAAAGCAGGTAGCAACCTCTATAGAAACTCAATTGAACAAGTATTTTGCCAATTTTGAGAAAGATTTCTCGATGGTATCTTGCCTTTCTACCAGCACGGTTCCGAGGAATGCATGGTATTCATCTCGTCATATGGCATTGGCCCGACATTTAGTTTCTAGTCTAAACAAGCAAGACTAAGGAGTACAGGTTGAGCTTGGTGATGGTGCCAAGTACCCAGTAGCAGGAGTTGGTACTATTCCCTTCCAGCACGAGTCAGGTAACTCTTTAGATTTTTACGATGACATATTTGTTCTAGGTCTCAAAAAGAACTTGCTTTCAATTTCGGTTATGGGGGATAAGTGTTTCGCAGTTGAGTTCAAGAACCAATAAGTCCTTATCAGGCAGAAGGAATCTAGCCCAAATACAACTTAGGTAATAGGGGTTAGAGAAGGTAATCTTTACAAGTTGCAGGCTTAACTTGTTCGAGCCCTAGTTCATAACAATGACAGCTTGTGTGAGTTATGCACAAGAGGATGGGGAACCTGCATCACAAGGTGTTGCCTATTCTGAGGGAGATAATTACAGGTTTTCCAGAGTTCAGTATTGAGCAGAATGGAGTATGCAAAGGGTGCACGCTTGGCAAGTATGCCAAGGTTGCGTTCCCAAGCAGCGAGCATAGGTCTAAGGAGATTATAGACCTAGTGCATTCAGATGTTTGGGATCAATGTAAGCATGTAGTATGTTTCCTTCATTGATGACTTCTCTCACAAAACTTGGATCTGCTTCCTAAAGACCAAGGATGAAGTCTTTAGCATGTTTCAGGAATTCAAAGCTCTAGTTGAAAACCAGACAGAGAAGATCAAAGTCTTGAGATCGAAGAATGGGGGAGAGTATACCTCCAAGGAGTTCAAAGGTTTCTGCAAGGACGCATGAATCAAGAGTGAGCTAATTGTTCCATACAACCCACAGCAAAATGGGGTTGTAGAGCAAAAGAATTGATCCATCATAAGGGCTACTAAGGCCATGATTCATGACCAAAACTTACGGATGTTTCTTTGGGCAAAGGCATGCAACACAGCAGTCTACATCCAGAACCGGTGTCCTCACGGAATCTTGGAGGACAAGACACCAAAGGAGGCATTCACTGGTGTGAAGCTTGAGGTGAGTCATTTTCTCATTTTTGGTTGTCTAGTTTATATCCATGTACCACTCGAAAAGAGGACTAAGTTGGAACCCTCCAGTAGGAAGGGTTTATTTGTAGGTTACAATGAGACTTCAAAGGCCTACAGGATCTATATTCCAAAGCAAAGGAAGACAGTAATGAGCAAGGATGTAAAGTTTGAGGAAGACTTTGCATCTAGCAAGTCCCATGAACCTATTCCAATGACAAAGGATGAGGAGCAGGAAGCTACGAAGGTGGAGCCTGGGTCACCAGTGATTTCCAGAGCAATACAATAGCCTTCAGGTGATGAAGAGGAGACTGTAGCCTCTTCCACTTCTGTCAAGAGACCTCGATGGTTCACTCAGACATTGAGGGATGCTCGGGAGTATGTTGAGGCTCCTAGGAGCACATTTAGAGATAGCAAACCTTTGAAGTTCCCGGACTACATGGCATTGATGAGCAACATCCTAGATTCCAAGCCTTCCATCTTTTAGGAGGCAACAAACCAGCAAGTACGGTGAAATGTAATGGTGCAAGAGTACACCTCCATCATGAAGAATGATGTTAGGGACACAGTGCCAAGACCAAAGGGGAAGTCGATCATGACTTCCAGGTTGGTCTACAAGATCAAGCGTGTTGTAGATGGCAGCATTAAGAAGTTCAAAGTGAGGTTCGTGATGAGAGGCTTCTCCCAGAAAGAGAGAGTGGACTAAGACGAGAGATTTGCTCTAGTGGCGAGGTACACTTCCATTAGAGAAATTATGTCCTTAGTTTCAATTATGGGATGGAGGATACATTAGATGGATGTTAAGACAGCTTTCCTTAATGGGTTCATTGAAAAAGAAGTGTACATAGAACAACCTTGGGGCTTTGAGGTAAATGGGAAGGAGTCCCATGTTTGCAAGCTTAAGAAAGCCTTGTGGACTCAAGCAGGCACTGAGAGCAAGGTATTCCAAAATAGATGGATATCTGCAAAACAAAAACGAAGTAGATCCTAACTTATATTATATATTTGTTGGGACTGATCTACTCATTCTAGTGTTGTATGTAGATGACTTGTTTCTTACAGGTGCAGAGAAGCTCATTGCAAGTTGCAAAGAAGACATGGCAATTGAGCTCGCGATGAAGGACATCGACATGATGCATTACTTCTTGAGTTTGGAGGTTTGGCAAAGACCAAGGGAGATTTTCCTTGGGCAAGATAAACATGCAGTTGAGATCCTAAAGAGGTTTCGGATGGAGGACTGTAAACCTATGGCCACACCCATGATCACTAATCTGAAGAAAGTGACAACTTCAGATTTAGAGTTGGTGGATCCCTTGTTGTACAAGCAATTGATAGGTTCCTTGATGTATTTGGTCAAAACTAAACCAGATATATGTTTTGCAGTGAACACCTTGAGTCAGTTCATGGTGGAGCCAAGGCAAGAGCATTGGGTAGCAACAAAACATGTTCTCAGATATTTGGGGGCACAATGGAGTATGGTCTAAGATATCTTGGAGATGGTGGTGAAGTGAAGTTGCAAGGGTGTTCAGTGTTGATTTTTATAGCATCGAACAGGTACTTCCATAAAGGCTTTGTGTCTAGCCTGTGGAAGTCGTCCTTGTAACCTCTCAGATAACCTTAGGAAGTTCACTTTATGAGGATTTTATTAAAGTGAATGATCTTTTAATTAATTAAGTTAAATGCCTAAGTTAGTGGCATTAGTAATTTAAGTGATAATTTGATTAAGTCGTAATCGTTAGATCTAAAGTGAAGGTGAGATTAGATCTCAGTCTTTGATCACTTTAGAGATCTAGGGTTAGTGATTGATTTGGTCAAATCTCAATGTAATAAAAGGCGGCCTAGGTGAGGGAATGAGACACACACTCAGAGAGTGAGGAGATCTCACTGAGTGGGTGAAGAGAGTTCATCCGAGTGTGAGTGGGCAGGGTCGAGGATAGGTGCAAAGGGACAGCGAGGGAGATAGTAGCTAGGTGGGCTAGGCTATTGTTGCATTGTAATCCTCTGAAGGGCCATTATCCCAGGAAGGGAGCCCAATAATTAAAAAAAAAAGATCTGATTTCCCCACAAAGGTTTTTCCATGGGTGTTTACTCGAATATCTTGTGCAATGTGTGATTGGTTTCTATTTTTATGCTTCCGCTGAATTGTTTCGTTGAGTAACCTAGCTGTGCTTTAATTCAATAAATGTGTTTTATTCGAAATTAATTCTCATGTGCTAGGTTAAGGAAAATCAACATGGTATCAGAGTCGAGACTCTGAGGAAGCCAGTTTGCACAAATGGGATTGTGAATCTGCAGCGAGAAATTTTTTTCTCAGGTCTGCAGAAGGTTAAAATGAAAACCCATAAATAAAAAATTAAAAGAGGTTGTACACCATACAGCTGTCATACGGGTTGTACGACGTACAGATTAGTCATCGCTGTTGGAGAAAACAATAGTAGTGTGAGTGAATCAAGCTAAGTCTGTAGTGAAGACGGATAAGGAAAGTAGGTTGTGTCTGGAAGGAGCTCGTAGATCGTGGCTGAGTGTGAGCAGATCGCACGTGGAGATAACGGGTCGATCCAGAAGCTAGCAGACAACGGCAGATCTGCAGAGTGACAGCTGAGTGAATCGCTGAGAGAAGATTCGGCTAAGGTTTGTGCGTAGTGGCAGTCGCAGAGATGCAATGGAGTTGGTCGACGGTGAAGAGGAGGTCAACGCCGGCAGAGGGAGTTGTGTACAGCAGAGTGGACGTGCGAACGTGGAATAGGCCGGGATTCGTCGTGGAGAGTAGTCGACGATTGTTTAGCGATCGAACACAGAGAGGCAGCAGCAAACATGGAAATTTGGGCACACGTGGAGCAAACGACAGACTCGTAAGAAGGGCGCGGGTGGAGGCTGTAGACTTGAGTGTCAAGCAATGAATCTGCATGGTGGTTGGGAGAATTGTTGCAACTGCCACAGCAAATTCGCGCGGAGGAGGAAAACTGCAGACAGCCATCGGTAGGCGTGAAGATTCGCCCGGCAGAGCTGGAGGATAAGAAAATGCGCGTGGAGTCTAGACGTGGTTGAAGGCACACAAGAGACAGTTGTGGGTGTTGCGATGAATGTAGCAGGGGCAACAGGTGATGGCAAGAGTTGTCGTGGCAGTCGTCGACCACAGGCGTAACTGAGGAGCAGCATGTAGCTACTGGTTGTGACGGCCACAATGCAGCAAAGGTCGCGTGGGATGCTAAGTAGGAGCTGGCGCGCAAGCACAAGAGAGCGGCAGCCATCTGAGACAGCAGCCATTTAGTGGGTGCGGCCAGCTAGGAGGTGGCAAGCAGCAGGTGAAGGTTGACGCGTGGGATCCGACTGCAGATTGCAGACACCAGAGACAGAGCCAGCGAGTGGTCGGCCACCAAATCAAAACCGCCAAAGAAGAGGCTGGGAGATAAGATAGCAGTTGAGCGTGGGAGCTGTAACAACCATGGGCAGAGAAAGAAGTCGCGGGCAGACCCATAGGGGTCAGGAAGCCGTCAAGCAACTGTTAGAGTGCCCAGAATTTTTAAGGCAGCCCCAAAACTGTCTAAGCAGTGGGCAGGCATCCCAGGCAGCGGGAAGGTGCCCCAGGCAGCGGGCAGGTGCCCTAGGCAGCAAGTAGGCAGCCCTGCGCAGCATGCTAAGATAGTTGGGCAACCCAAGAAAAAGGGCTCGAGCAACCCAAATAAGTACCCTAGCAGCAGCAGGAGGCTACGAGCAACCCAAGGTAGCTTCCGGCAGAGGTCTAGGCAGTAAGCAGCGGAACTCGAGCAACAAATAGAGAAAAACTGGGCAGAGGTTCGAAAAGCCAGCAACATGAGGCAGATGGCAGTGGCCAGCCTCAAGTTTGCTTGAGTCATCCACTTGGGAGCAAAGGAGGACTTTTTCTCAAGTGCTTGAGTCACAAAGGACTGTGATTCAAGGGAATCTCAGATGGATGAAGAACTTTCATCTTGAGATCATGGGATGGTAGATCTATCGATGAGAGTGGCAGAGAACAAGGAGCAAGTAGCTTCGAAGGTTGAGCAGCTCAAAGGGAGTCGGCCTTCAGGTTCAGGTGGGAAGCAATAGCCTTCCAACTCTATCAGAGAGGAGTCATGGTATGAGATGGCCATGCAGAAGGGTCAGAAGCAGGAGGCTTCTAGGAGCATGTTCAAAGGAAATGAGTCTTCAAAGACAGGTCCAAGCGAGATGGAAGGGATAGCTTTCGTGTCAGAGGGAGTATCCATGGTAGTGGAAATGAAGACAGAGCCACCTCCGAGTGGTGGAAGTACCTTCCTCGCTAAGAGGGAGTGTTGATTTGTGTAGCATCGGACAGGTACTTCCACAGAGGCTTTGTGTCTAGCCTATGGAAATCGTCCTTGTAACCTCTCAGATAACCTTAGGAAGTTCACTTTATGAGTCTTTTATTAAAGTGAATGATCTTTTAATTAATTAAGTTAAATGCCTAAGTTAATGGCATTAGTAACTTAAGTGAGTTTGATTAAGTCGTAGTCGTTAGATCTAAAGTGAAGGTGAGACTAGATCTCAGCCTTTGATCACTTTAGAGATCTAGGGTTAGTGATTGATTTGGTCAAATCTCAATGTAATAAAAGGCAGCCTAGATGAGGGGATGAGACACACACTGAGAGAGTGAGGAGATCTCACTGAGTGGGTGAAGAGAGTTCATCTGAGTGTGAGTGGGCAAGGTCGAGGATAGGTGCAACGGGGCAGCAAGGGAGATAGCAGCCAAGTGGGCTAGGCTATCGTTGCATTGTAATCCTCTGAAGGGCCATTATCCCAAGAAGGGAGCCCAATAATAAAAAAAATAAGATTTGGTTTTCCCGCAAGGGTTTTTCCAGGGGTGTTTACCCGAATATCTTGTGCAATGTGTCATTGGTTTCTATTTTAATGCTTCCGCTAAAAATTTTCGTCGAGTAACCTAGTTGTGCTTTAATTCAATAAATGTGTTTTATTCATAATTAACTATCGTGTGCTAGGTTAAGGAAAATCAGCATTCATACTCAGATTGGGCAGGAAGAGCACCTCAAGGTGTTTCTTTAGCTTGGGATCAATGATGATATGTTGGTTCAACGAGAAGTAGACTTCCATGGCACATAGCTCAATAGAGGCAAAATGCATGGGAGCTAGTACTATTAATTTTGAGGCCATCTGGCGTTGCAAGTTACTTGTACGATTATTTGATTAGGAGTTGGACCCATTGTTGCCAGAGCGCAAAGCGCAACGGGAGCATCATTTTCCAAAAAACCTCAAGAGCAAAGCGTCTCGGGAGCGTCCTATATATATATATATATATATATATATATATATATATATATATATATATATATATATATATTCAAAAAAAACATGCAGCATGCCAAATTAGTGGAAGAATATATGAAAACATGCATATTTGTGCTACTTGTAGTTGAATACTACATTATTATGATGTTAGAAATGCCATCCATAGTACATTAATGATTATATCAAAACTCTGAAAGAAATCACTATGAATAAACAAGCAAGAACATTTAAATGACAAACATAAATGATAAGCAATGTTCCACCATCGCTTATATTGGGATCCTCATCCTTAGTATCATCCTTCATCCTTTGTCTCTTGTCTAGCCTTTGCCTCTACCTCAATCCTCTAGGGACATCAGTAGACACCACCCAATTTTGATGAAACTACCTAATCCGAGCCTTAAAATATGGTAGAAAAAGCTTAACATGCCTAATTAATGATTTTGGTTTGAGTGACAGGTACATTTTTGCTAAGGCCGTGACAAAGGAGTTTAGCAATCGACACCACAAACATTTGGGGTACACAAAGGGTTAGCTGCTCTTGATTAAATGCCAATCACATACCCTCATACGTGATAAAATTCAATGAAAATATTGTAATCCCATCAATCCTGAAATCTTGAAAACTGTTAAGTCTGCTGAATTTTGAATGGGAACTTGGACCCCACAGTCATTTACTATGATAATCAGAGTTGTATCAAACTCTCTGAGAATCCAATGTTTCATGACAGGTCCAAACACATAGAGATCACATATCACTTCATAGGAGACAGGATTCAAAAGGGAGCAATGAAGCTCCAGTATGTTCCCATAGATCAGCAGGTAGTTGATATTCTGACCAAGCCCTTGGCAAAAGGTAAGTTTGAAGCATTCCGAGACAAACTTGAATTGCTGCAGAATTCCTTCCTCCATAAGAGGGAGTGTTGAGAAATGTAGCTCGAGCAGGAACTTCTTGCACAAGTTCAATGTGAACGTGCAGGAAGTGGTTGGAGACATTTCGAGGGTGACCACCGAGGAAAAATGGTCACTAATTCTATTTTGTAATTCGCTTGGGATAATGTGAAATATCTTATGTTTTTAAGTTGAGTCTAATAAAGTGCATTTAATATATTTATGACTTAGACTAGATTTAATCTCAACCATACATCTCAAGATCAAATTAGGTTTTGGAGATTAGGGTTTCAGAAAAGCAAAAATAAGACAAGATAGAGAGAACGTCACACAGTCAAACAAGGCAGCGACCAGGAGAGAGAGAGCAGGGTGATTCAGGAAAGAGGAAGAGTCCGTACAGCAGCAGTCATACAGTCCGTACAGAAGAGGCCGTACAGCAACAACAGCACAGCCACACAGCAGATCTGTACAGCCATATGGATCTGTACAGTACCATACTGTAACATACAGCAGACTGAACAAGCAGCCATACAGTTGCAGATCGTACAGCGGGCCATGCAGCTGCAGATCGTACAGCAGGCCATACAGCTGCCGATCATACAGGCCATACAGCTGGATCCTTCTGTGTTTTCTGTTCAGTGGGTCATACCTTCTCTCAAGCAAATTGTACACCTTGTTCAGGGTGATTTTGATAACTGTTCAGCTGCTGGTTTTTAGCAGACTCTGGAGATTACCTTGTAAGCTTTGATCAAAGGAATGAAACGCTGATTTGAAGGAGAAATCCCTGTGTATGTGTTTTATGGTTCTGCTATTTACTTTTCCAGCTATTGTGTGAATCATGCTATGGTCGGAAATTAATTTCTGCGTTAATTAAATTCAGCAACTTATTTTTTTAATTGAGATCATAAGGACAGCATTCATCTAGGCTGGAAAATTTACATATCAAAGGATACTGCTTGAACCAACATATTACTAGCTTCTTCCTCCCTTCCTTGGCCTCGAGTGTTCGAACAATGAACAAACACTACTACAGTCTCAATCTCACCTCTCAAGCATTCAAAGCAGCCCAACAGATACTCCAACTAGAGGACACATCCCAAACATTAGGATGGCACGACACACCCTGTTTTTCATCTGTACACATTGTGCCTTACTTCTAGGATCTCCTCTTTTTCCTATGTTTTCTAATCTATCAATTTAGAAAGTAGACCCATTGTGATGGTATGCGCCGTACTTATTATTCGTTGTTATTTTTCTATGTGCTTATTAATTCTTAATATTAATTTTTTATATGGGGCACAAGGTCTTGTTCCTCAATGCCTACATAGATAGAGTATTACGACGTAATTTCACAATGCCATTGGCCACCACTCAATATTGTTGGACATTAATATAATCTTTCTTTCTTTCTACAATAAATTTTTAGAAGTTTACATACATTAAGGGTTATATATTATGTAAATAGTTTCCTATATTAAATATTTATAATTTAAATTTCAAAGTTTATTTATTACAAGTCATTCCTATTTTCAGATTCACTGCTCATCTAACTGTTGATTTCAGAACAACAAAAAAATATGCTTGATAATTTAAATCACAGAACAACTTCCCACAAGGTGTTGGTTCTCTGGCGAGGTCAACGGAGTGTCAATCCATCAACCAAGGTTCCATTCTCGCAGCGATCTGCCCCACCCACATGGCCTGAATTTCAAAGGGCCGAGGCCAGCTGCGATTCCAGAGCAATCTTGGCAGAATAGCCAACCCTCAGACCTAACACCTAAGCTGAAGGAAGTCCGCTCTTTGCAGTACAGAAACTCCATTCCTGAGATCCCTTCATCCTGCCAAGCATGTTTTGTGAAGCACTTCCACAAAAAAAGCACAGAACAACTAAGGCAAGTTTTGCTAGCATCAGAGATGCATAATTCAGTTTACAATGTACATGTATACTATAGGTATTGTTAACGCTAACAGTCATAAAAAGTTTCTTCTAAAGCAAATAAAATATCAGAATAAACTGCGCCTTCAAATTGTTAATAGCAATACTGGAGAAAGAATTTGACAGGGATGATAGCATAATCATAATTTCCCCAAAAAACGAGAATTGCCATTACCATTAGTAAAACAAAGGCAAATTGTCAAGCCTGTTCTCAACGCTTAAACGAAGGTAGTAACATATACACTGAAAACTTTTGCTGTCATTCTTTGAGATCAGACAGAAATTTTAATAATATCCAGATCCTGAGGTAACCAAAAATGGTTAATGGGAATGAAAAACAAATCAGCAATGTAATGCGCAACCAATGATGGAACACTTGACGCATATCCAAAGAAATATATATCGAAGCTATGTATAATCATAAAACAATGAGAGAAAAGAAGAGAGAAGATCACACCAAACTACTTTATTACAATAGAAGACCGCAAAAAAGGCTGCCTACTATCGACTTTTACACTGTAAATGGAAAAGGATATACAAAAAATGAACATAACAAAGAGATACACTTTTATATTGTAGTACCAATTCTCACCTTTGGTACCAAGAAAACTCCACAGCCATACAAGAACGGTCCAAACCGTTCATAAGAATCCATGATTACAGCATTGTAATTGAAGCGTGAAATGCCAGGCTCGCCCAATGTCATTCTTGTCCGGCGGCCAGGAACAAGCTGTTTCATGTTGCCTTTAGCTCCAATTTGTAGTTCCTCAAGTGAATATAATATGTCTTCACCATCAGTATGTTGACTATGCAGTTTGTTCTCCTTAGCAATGGTCTCTAACAAGCCTTGAACCTGAATTAACAAAACAGCAGTTGAGCTCGCTTACTTCTTCATACAGTATTTTAGTTAACAATTAACTCTACAGACATATTTTCCCACTCTGTATGATAATCAAAACAATCACTGCCATCCCAAGAAAACATAACCACTTCAAACAAAGCTATACATCAATAATAAGTTATAACAAAAAGTAGTTCACCTAATAATTTCCCAATTCTCTTCTGAAGTCAATTAAAGATGCTTGATCTTCAACAAATTGTTAGAAAAAATGTTAAGAACCTAAGAACTAATTGTCATGTCCAAAATACTAAAGAATTATTTCTTATTTCACAAAATCTGTCAAATTTAATCTGTGTTTATCCTAAAATTCCTACCTGTAATTTGTTGTATGTGAGAGAGGTAGAATCAAAAGACGTTGCAACTGAATGCAATGCACTTGAATTTTCTTTCACTGCAGCTATTATAAAAGGATGATAACTTGATATAGAAGCAGGTTGTTGCGGTATGGCATGAACACTGACTTGCCATCCAAACCTAAACTTGGAGAACAGCAATTCTGCAAAAGCCAAATTAAAATTTAAAAATGCATGCCATGTCATCAAGTTGGGATGTGATCAAATACATTGAGGATTACATTGTCTATTAGGATAAAAACCATCAGTCAATAAAGAGGGCACTCTGGAAGAACTTATGGAAAATACAAGCATTATAAAGAATAAAATGATAAAGAAACTGCATTATTGTGTCTAGCACAAAAGAAATCCTAGCCAAAATGTATATAAATACATAAAAACTCAATATAGTGATAAACTCAGTAAACTTTGCACATTTCATGATGCAGTATAATTTAAGTGGTAGTAGTGGAACACACCTATCACGTGTGTCTGGACTAAGCTGATGCATATGTATTTTCCTCCATTTCTAAGTACTCGCTTTACCTAACATTTGTCATAATTCACATCAAAAATGCCAGCTCTATTTAGATATTAATGCATCATTCTCTGAATTGATAACAAGTATATTGACTATAAAACCTAAATGCAAGAATAACAGCTCTCAAAAAACATATGCATTGAAGCAAAACATCTAAGGATTAATAAGGACCTCAGAGAGAAATTGAATTCCCAGTCTAGGACCCAACTCTGGTTCCATTAATGCATCCAAGCCTCCCTTGTCGATAACAACATCAAAAGCACCATCTGAGAACTGAAAAAAAATGGTTTCAACCAATTATCCCGCCATCAAAATCATAGTCAGCACTAGAAATGAGCATTCCAAACCAACAACTACAATATAAACCATAAACTACAAAGTGCAACATCTTGTCATAAATGTTAAGTAGTACTATGTGGCTTTTGTAATGTTTAAACTTTAAACTTTAGATTATGTTAATTTGCAAAAAATGTTTCTCACAAAAAAATAGACACTTTTGGAACCTAGTTTTAGGAGTAGCGATGTTTTGTATATGGGGAGGAACTAAAACAAATTAAAAGCATATGTTTTCTAAACAAATTAATAAAAATCCATAAGTGTGCATTCATTCGTGAGTCATCTAGTATTAACAAGTCCACTACAGTCACAAATGCTCATATTTCATAATTCCCAAAGACATTAAACAGCTCCACCTTTAAAATGCAATGTTATAAATATTCCTTCTAGGCATATATAATAGTCAAACTTTCGCCAAATATTTCATTTGAAAAATAAGCATTGCTGTTTGTTAGAAAGAGGTCATCATTTTCATAATGCTCATCATTACAACTCACAATCAAGATCATCACTTACTGGACACAAGTTACACGAACTTGCATGGAAAGCAAAACCAACAACAGTTCCAGTCTCAAGGATCTCAGCTTTCAAGACATGCCATATATCATCATCTCTCTCATCTCAAGGAGAAGATCACTTCCATTTAGATGATGTTCCAATATCTTGAAAAGGCCAGACTAAAATCATTTCATAGCTATAGTTCCAATCCCATAACTTGACATATGTCACATATCATAATATACCTCCATAATCACTTCCATTGGATCATAGTCCCATATTTTCAAAGGACAACCTAATAATAATATCATGTGGTAAATCAAGATAGAAAGCAAACATTCAAAAGACTAACACAATATTCAATATTATTGGCCCCTACCAATTCCCTTTCAAGGAATATATGACTGCACACTTACTCGAATTCCATTCAAAGTCGAATGAAATAATCATTTTTAAGGCAATGCCAGATAATGTTAAAGCCTTGACTTATATGTAATATATTTGTCGGAAGGAAGAATGGAGGAGTAGGAGCCTTTAGACCATTTGGAGGAGGCAGAGGACGCAATTCTGAAATCGGTTTTCAGGTCAAGGGATGAGCTCCTAGAGCACTGGATGTCTACTAGGGATTAAAATTTTGATAGTGAATAGGTGGATAACAAGTAAAAAATTCATATGTTCAAAGGTCCTCCCTTGAGCCCTAGTACAAAAAGTGCACCAAGTGCCTTGGGGGAACCCATGGGCATTAAACAAAGCTCACAAACTACAAGAGAAGGAGAGATTATTTTGGAGGAGGATTTAAGAGGCGATGTCAATGTGACGAGTTATATAGGCATAGTAACTATTGGCCAAGGTGTTGAGCCCAAGGGAAATCGAAATTATCCAAATCGAGGGAGTAAATATAGTGAGAGTATGGACCTATCATCCTCCATCAAATACACAAGCCATGAATATTTGCAAGCATACTCTTGTTTCCCAGAACTAGACAAATTGTCAAACCCTCAGAGATTTTTTGCGAAGGAACGAAGGTACGGTTGAACCATTTCTCTATGATAATGGGGGAAGAGAGGGATATGAATGGTGGTTAAGAAATAATTGAGGGTTAGGGGCTGGAGAGCTATCTTTGGAGGAACTAGCAGTGTGTATCATGGAGGAAAAAGTTAAACTAGAAGGGTTGGAGGAGATAGTGGCAAGTGCAGTTAAGGAGAAAAGGAAGTGTGGGTGAATTCAAAAGGAAAAGGTGAAACCGATCTTAGTAGAGGACGTTACGACGGATGATGTTCCAATTCTAAGAGAAAAGGCTTTGACAAGGAGATTTTATGGTAGGGTTATCTCAGAAAAAATGTCATGGAATTAGATGGAGAGGGCCTAGAGAGGTATATTAGGTTACATGCCTACCTTCCACATTCTAACCAAGAGGTGGTTGGCCTTCGAATTTAAGTATGGTTCTAATGCAAAGAAGACCTTGGATGGAAGATGGCACTGGAGATCTACCACTCTAGAAATAAGGAAATGGTGTTCTTGTTTCAATCCTAGACTAGAAAAGAAAACCACACAACCAATATGGGTAAATCTTCCAGCTCTTTTAGTATTTTATTAGATCTATTGTGACAAACTGTCCAATGGAATATCCACGACAGTTTACAGATCATATTGGTATTAGAGTAGAAATGTTCAGAGGAGGAGCCTGAAAGCGTTCTGGATGCACTGTTGACCCGTCCTTTCCTAGGGATTTTGCAGTCGGTCATTTCCTTCATTTTCGATCTGATC
>ML788968.1:317609-341421 GCA_009831015.1 Picea engelmannii
GGGAACACATAGACTACTAAGTCACTCCCTGCTGGCCTACTCTTGGGAACGAGACATCACAGTCCTCCCTTCCCGAGATTGCTTATCCTCAAGCAACATCAATCCTGGGTGCTACAAAATACACTCTCCCTCCCATGTGGCATCCTCCATTGGAAGACCCCTCCATCTAACCAAGCACTCCCTGATGACCCTGCTCCTCAACCTGCGCTCTCTCTGCTCTAGTACCTCCTCCGACACTAGCTCCAACTAGCCCTCCTCATCCAAGAGTGGCAACTCCTCTGAAATGATAATCTGTTGTCCCACGACCTTTTTAAGACAAGAGACGTGAAAGACATTATGAATCTTACTACCCTCCGGTAGCTCTAGCTCGTATGCCACCTCGCCTATCCTCTTAACGACTCTATATGGCCCATAAAACTTCGTCTTTAGCTTCTCTGCTCCGCTCCTCTTCAAGGAGGACTGTCTGTATGGTTGTAATCGCAGAAAAACCAAATCCCCTACCTCAAAACTGCGCTCGACTCTCTGTCGATCTGCATAGATCTTCTGTTGGTTTTGAGTCGTCTGCAAGTTCTCCCTCACTGCCTGCAGAATCCTGTGACTCTCCTCCACCCAGTCTTTGGCCCCTAGGACCCTGTTGTCCCCAAACACAATCTCCATAAAGGAGGGTGCATCGTATCCATACAATACCCAGAACGGTGACATCCTGATAGACATATGGTAAGTTGTGTTGTAGCAATACCCACCCATGTGTAACCATCTCACCCATGTGCATTGTTGCCCCCCACATAGTTCCTCAGATACCCCTCCACACATTTGTTGACGATCTATGTCTGTCCATCTGTCTGTGGGTGGTGGCCGGTACTCGTAGCTAGCTTTGTGCCTGTCAACCTGAAAAGCTCCTGCCAAAACGCGCTGATGAAGCGCCCATCTCTATCACTGACTATATGCCTGGGTAAACCATGCAACCAAAATACCTCCCTAAAAAACAACTCTGCTACCTGTATGGCCTTGTAGTCAGTGGGTATGGCGAAGAAATGTGCAAATTTGGTCAGCCTGTTGACCACCACATATATACAGTCTCTGCCCTGCACTCGAGGAAGGCCTGTAATGAAATCCATAGAAATGGTCTCCCGTTTTTGCTCTGGAATGGGTAGAGATCGTAGCAACCCTGCGGGGTGTGTTTGCTCGGACTTGTTCTACTGACAAGTCGTGCACTCCCGGATATGTTTCAGCACATCATCCTTGAGACCCTTCCATGAGAATCTCTCCCTGATCTGCCTATACATTTTGAAGTACCCCTGATGCCCTGCTGTAGGCGAATCATGACACACCTTTAGAATTTCCCCCTTCATGGTAGATTCTGGAACCAAGTAGATCCGGTCCTTTAGAAAATGACGTCATCAAGAGCCCGGTATCTATCATCAACCACCTTTCCATCCATCACCTCACAAGCAAATTTGTTTTTGGAGTACTCCACCAACAAATGAGCTTTCCAATCTGTACAAACGTCCATCATCGAACACCCTGTTGGCCTCCTGGACAAGACATCTGCTACGATATTCCTTTTTCCCTTGACATACTCAATGTCAAAGTCAAAGGCTTGGATCTTTGAGACCCACTTATGTTGTCTCTCACTGAGGTCTTTCTAATCTAGGAAATACTTGAGAGTCGAGACTGTTATGATCAATCTTCACTACAAATCTATTGCCTACCAGATACTGCCTGAATTTGGCTAAGGCATGCATGATTGCTAGCATTTCCTTGTCGTAAATAGGATAGAGTCTCTCCGACTCGTTGAGCTTTCTGCTCTCAAACAATGGGGTGGCCCCCCTACATCAAAACGACTCCAATCCCCACCCCTGATGCGTCGCACTCTAAGACAAACGGCTGCAAGAAGTCTGGAAGGGCTAGAACAGGGCATGTACTCATAACCTCCTTCATTTTATCAAATGTTTGTTGTCACTCCTCTGTCCGATGAAAAGCACCCTTCTTGGTCAAGTCTGTGAGTGGTGCTCCCAACTGTGAAAAGCCCTTGACGAACCGCCTGTAGTAACTGCATAACCCAAAGAATCCCTTCAACTCTGTGAGATTCTTGGGTGTTGGCCAATCCAGAATGGCCCTGATCTTCTCTTGATGAACCTGTACTCCCTGCCCACTGATGATATGCCCCAAGTACAGTAGTTCTCTCATGCCAAACTCACATTTGGATTCCTTGGCATATAATGACTGCACCTGCATAATGCTCAAGACCTCCTCCAAATGTGCCAAATGTTCATCCCACGTTGTATATCAATATATCATCGAAGAACACCGAAAGGTATTTCCTCAACTGTCCTCTGAAGATGTGATTCATGCAAGACTGTAAAGTGGTCGATGCATTGGTCAACCCAAATGGCATGACCAAGAACTCAAAATGTCTGAAGTGGCATCTGAATGCGGTCTTCTCTATATCCTGCTCCCAAATGTTGATCTGATGATACCCGGATCGCAGATCGATCTTGGTTAAGAAAATTGTCCCATGCAACTCGTCCATCAACTCATCTATGCGCAGAATGGGGTACCTACTCTTTATCGTTTTCTTGTTGAGTGCTCTGTAATCAATGCACATCCGCAATGTGCCATCCTTCTTCAGTACCAGAACAACTAAAGAGGTAAAAGGGCTCGTGTTGGGCCTGATGTACCCCATCGCAAGCAACTCTTTGATTGCTTTCTCAATCTAGTCCTTGAACCTCTTGGGATGCCTATAAGGTGCAGTGATCACTAGTGTAGCCCCTGCCTTCAGCTCGATCGTGTGCTCAAATCCTCTATCTGGTGGTCTCCCTGGTGCTATCGACCCAAACACTGGCTCATACTGGCTCAGAAGCTCTCTGATTTGTGGATGGTACTGTTCTCTGCCCTCTAAATCCTTTCGTGTGGTGATCAAACACTCTACTGCATAGGCCACATCACCATGACGGAAGATCCTCTCCATCCGTTTTGTCAATACTGCTCATGGTGCTCCTGTAGATATGCCTCTCAGTACCACTCTTGATTCACTGGCGTCTCTGAAGCTCATGGTCAACGTTTGATAGTTGAACCCAATCTCCCCTAATGAATATAACCACTGTACCCCCAATACTGCATTTGTATCTGAGAGGTCAACTACATAGAAAATGTTTGTCAAGGTGTAGTTGCCTAGTTTGACCTCTAGGTTTGGGATCATGTCCAAACATGTCATCGTGTATCCATCTTCCACTGCTATGTGGAATCCCTCAAACTCCTCAGTGCGTAACCTCCTCTTGGCTACTAAGGATGCGTCTATGAAATTGTGGGTGGCCCCACCATCAACTAAAGCAGTCATGTGTTGCCCGTGTACAAGGCCCTTGAGCCTGAGAGTGTTCTACCTGGGTACTCCTGAAATGGTGGCTATGGTTCCCCCTTTCACCTCTCTACGAGGTTTTGTCTCCTCCTTGGGCTGTGCCCCTACCAGTATCTGAGGTTTCTTCGGCTGCTGCTCTGGCTCATGAGTGGTCTCGTCCTCTGAATCACTGTCTGTCGTGCCCCGATATCCCCGTCCTCCTCCTCACTACCTGATTCCACTTCAATGTAGTGGATATGTCCCTTTCCCATGCATCTATGCACTAGGACCCAAGGGTCTCTACAAGAGAAGCAAAGCTTCTTCCTCATCAACTCCCATCTTGTGTCATCGTCCAGCTTCTCCTTGCCCTTCCATTCTCTCTGGAATGGCTTCCGATCTCGATCCTTCTCTGGTACAAAGGGTTTGGAAAAGGGTTTAGTTTTTGGCATTGAGTCCGCCAAATCTCTAGTGCGTAGGATGGCATCCTGCAAGGTGTGAGGCCGGTATGCCTTCACCCACCCTCTCAAGGGTTTTGTGAGCCCTTCTATGAATAACATGATCAGCCGAGGCTCGGATATATCTGTCACTGCCACTGCTACCCACTAAAACTCTAAGATGAATGCCTCTGCTGTGCCAGTTTGTCTCAACTGGGCTAGATCTCTGAAATGGATCTCTGGATCCCTCCTGTCAAATCTGTCCATGATTCTCTCTGTGAACTCCCTATAGGAGGTGATGCGACTGTGGCCAATCCATGATACCACCACTCGTATGCCTCACCCTCCAAGTGTAAGGTAGCAAAATTGATGGCCTCTGTCTTGGTCATCTGGTTGAGCTTGTAGTAGGTGTCTAGCTTCTGTACCCAAGCTCGGGCGGTGCATTTGGACGATCCGTTGAAAGAAGGTATGGTGAGTTTACCAACTTTCCGGATGAAATCAATGTTATGCCCCTGTTGTTGCTGCGACCCTCCTCTCTGTGGCTCTCTGGGGCGGTTCCTGAGTCTGAGTCCACAACACTCGACTAGGGTCATGTCCTGATGGAAGTCACGGCCCAACGCTGCATACTCCCTCTGATACTCTATAATGTCCTATGCATGAGTGGGCAGTCTCGGTGCTATCAGCATCTGTGCTGCTACCGGGGGTGCCCTCTGGAAACTGGGAAACAAAGGTCGGGGAATCCTACTCACAAAGGTGTATGTGCGAGTGGGTGATTGGGGTCTACTGCCTGCCCCTGAGTTCCCCTGTGCTGCATGTGGGGCTTGTGTGCCCGGGATGCCCACCATAGCCAATCTATCAGCCACCTATGCCAAGGACTGAGACATGGTCCGCTGACTAGCTAACATATCACCGATAACCTGCATGAAGGCTGCCTTTGGTTCCATGGGGGCCTTACCACTGCCCTTTGGTCGCTCATATCTGTCTCCTAACATCCTCTCTACCTCGCGCTCAGCCTCACGCTCTGCTCTTCTCTCTGCTTCTCTTTGTGCCTCTTCCTCTTCCTCTGAACTGGGAGGGAAAGGAGGAAAGTCAGGCCTAGGGCTTCTTTCCTTGCGCCTGTTGTAAGTGACATATTCGTCACCTACGTGCTCACGGCCCTTTGTGTCTTCTGTTGTACTCATCGTCTTTAGTCACAGGCTGGCAGGACTAAAGCTCTGATACCACTGAAATATCCCTGATCCAGCTGATCTAGATATCTACTACGGATCTAGTGCTCTGTCTCACAGATCTGATACTCTAGGGGTTTCTGGATGCGTTTTATCTTCAGATCTGATACTCTAGGGGTTTCTGGATGCGTTTTAGTTATGTGTTTGAGATGTTTGTGGTTGTGGCATGTGCATGTTATATATTATGGTTTAAACAGTTATATATATGATGCATGCGGAAATAAGGAACATCAACCGCCCAATAATATGTATTATGAAATTCAAGCATGGAAATACAATGAAATACTGGAAATGTAGAAGATAGTCATCAGTTAGATCTCATGGATCGTCACTGGAATACAAGCAAATAACATAAAATACCCGTGATCAGAAGATGAAGGCAGATCTAATGCATGTATGGACAGATCGGCAAAATCGACGGTTCCGGAGTAGCACGGTAACTGCTACAAACTGGAAAACTCGTTCAAAAGGCTATACCCATTGGAATGAGCTGGAAACTGTCCCAATAGAAGCGCCCTGGCCTCTAGAGTGATCCCAGTGACTGTCGGATGGCAGATCTGTCCTCTGATGCTCTGAATCTCGTCCCCTAGGGGTCTGCGTACCTCATGGACTCTCTGGATGTGTCCAAATGATTCCACCAACGAAATCAACTGATATAGGACTCAAAACATTCGACCCGACAAATGCGGAACTAAGTCGGAAGGGTTTCCCCAGATCTGCTCTGATGCTCCGTCTATAACCCCAACTGTCCTTCCAAAAGAGTTGTGCCCTAGATGGCTGAATGATGTGCTCTGAAGGATTCCACCGTCTGAATCTGATGGGAAGTGGCTCAATCTATGCGCCCTGGTTGGATCTCAACTGGGTCGGAAGGAAACTGCAATCCGAGCTCTGATCTCGTGCAGCTACACAAACCCTCTATTTGACCTTGCGCCCTCACTGGCTGAGTTGTGCAACACTGCAAATTGGATACTCCTAAATAGCACGGTGAAATACCTGGATGGTATCTCCGATGGGCTAGGGTGTGTCTCTCAACACCGAAACCAATCAATGGTGGTGGTTTCCTCCAGAAATCCACAAAACAATAGAAGTTGAATCTCTTCCTACTCTGGGAACTCTCAATATCAAATCATAACAATGCATAATGAGGAATTAGGTCAAATTCTTCCCTTTATACTCTTCCCGATCTAATTCACCACTGACCTCACTTAAGCTAGGCGTCTTTCCTCCTAAGGTGATTAATTAATTAATTAAGTCCCCCTTTAGCACCTTTTCGTTCTAATTCTTCGCTGACTTAGGCTTAAGTGACTTTTCCTATGCTTTTTGGCTTAATTCATCGTTTAGCCACCAAATCACTCTTATTTCTCCCTTTGTTCCCTGTTTGTGCCTAACTATAGTCTACGGGAACACATAGACTACTAAGTCACTCCCTGCTGGCCTACTCTTGGGAACGGGGCATCACAAGGAAGACCATGAGGTCGGGTTTACTAGGCTGGAGCAGAGCATTGTTGTATTGACCAAGATGGTGACACAACTATTAGCAACAAAGGAAGAAGAGAGATATATAGCAAGGATTAGTGAACAATCTATTGATTCACTTAACACTGACGCTTGTTCTTTGTCTTCAAATACTCCTTTCAAGGTTGAAGCAAAACTTGAAATACCAATATATGATTGTCAAGTTAATGTTGAGACACTCACTAGCTACTTGAAAGAGTTAGCAGTTTATTTGGGCCTTTATTAGATAAAAGGAACCCAGAGGATTTCTTTTGCTTGGTTGAAAATGTCTGGACATGCTCCGTTATGGAGGCAGAGCTATGTAGATGCCTTAAGGCTAGGCAAGAAGCCCATGGTTACAAAATGGGAGAATTTCAAGGAATTGCTGAAATCACAGTTCTATCCCATAGGCTATGAAGAGGAACGGCTCATGAAATGGCAACACCTCCAAGGAGAACAAGGACAAACTGTACAAGAATACACGTATGAATTCTGAAAGCAAGCCATCATGTTGGGTATGTCATTGGATGAACCTAGGGTAGTAGTGAAATACCTTTTAAGGCCTTTTCAGTGGTATCCAAAGGCAATTGCAGCGGAATATGAAAAACGTAGATGAGGCAAGCAAGAAAGTTTTTTACATCAAGTTAGACTTCAAGGAGCACCAACAAAAGGGCCACAAAGAGACCACCAAAAATAAAGGCAAGAAGAGTGTAGCCACAACCCAAAGAGGGAAGGATCTNNNTTGAAACCCTGCTCCGAGCGGATTCTCCATGGAAGCTTCCCCTGGAGCAAGCTTCCGAAATCCAGAAGCCCTTGCAAAATGGGCGCTTCCTGCAACATTTCCCAGGTTATGGTGTCAACTTAACATTTATTACCTAACCGAGGGGGGGGGCTCATTCCAAGCACTATTGGCAGAATTGGAAGTGTTTGAGAAGCACTTTAATAACATTTGAGGCAAGAAATGTTTATGAAGAGCACTCACCTAGGATTCCCCAACATTCATGCAAGGTAAAGAGGACATAGTCAAAGGTTGAGTGAGGAGCGTCCAGCTTGAAGGTGGTTTATATAATATTTTTGTAGTTATTTCGTGAAGGACTCATGGATCTATCCATAAAATAAGGACATCCCACTCAAGAGGACATTGGACGGGGTCAACATGGACATTTTAAGGGAGCTTCATTCTCTTGGAGGTGGTGAATTAAATTAATAACCACCTTGCCCATTTTGCATATATACTAAGAAAAGGTGGTAGTTTTGGGGTTTTCATTACTATTTTTGGTAAAGAGGAGCTTTCTTGGAGAATGCTCTAGCTTCAAGGAGGTTTGTTTTTAGTATGTTTATGGATGAAGATATGGTCAACCTGGTCCCAAGAGTCAGGAAGCTCCATGGGGCACTTCATTACTTTACATGTCAGTCTATAGATGATAGATTCATAGCATTTAGTAACTAGACTCTAGAGTCTACCACAGTGTAAACTTTATTGTTTTGGACCTTTCGATCTTCATAATTCAGTGCAGATGGCCTATTTTGTAATCATAACTATTTGGTCATGACTCATGTTATTGTTGACAGTTGCTAGATGACTGATTTCATTCCATAACTTAATGGTCTACTTTCTATTATATGGCTTAAAAATTTGTATGTTGGTTTGTAAGTTTGTAATTGCTAGATTCTAGATGGTTGATGCTCGAATGATTAATCATTGATGTACTACTAATTACTACTATGGATACCATTTTAATGTTACAATGTACAAATATGCATGTTTTCATACATTCTGCAGCTAATTTGTCTTTCTGCATGTTTTTTTAATATAAACGCAATATATATAAAAATGTATATATATATATAATAGACGCTCCCGAGGATTTTTTGAAAATGACGCTCCCGACGCTCCGCTCCCACTCCACTCCGCGCTCTGGCAACATTGGTTGAAAGCTTCATCTAGAACTATGTCCAAAATGGTACAAGTCCCCAAAAGGAGGAATGACAACTACCAAAGAAAGAGTGGTAGATAACACTCTGAAAACATGATCTGCACTACAGTACAGCAGCCAAGGGAAAGTGAAGATAGAAGCACACTATTCCAAATCAAAGTTCAAGTGAAGAACCGGAAGGTAAATGCTCTATTTGATTCTGGTTCTCAATGTAAGTTGATTTTCGAAACCTTAGTTGATAAGCTTGATCTAGAGACTTATGGTCTAGTAGACTAGTACAGCCATATTCATTGGGATGGTTAGAAAAGAAATTTGCCACAAGAATCACTAGAAGATGTAAAATCAAGTTTGCCATTAATGCTAACTATGCAAATGAAGTAGAATGTGATGTAGCACCTCTTGATGCATGTGAAGTAATGTTTGGCAATCCCTACTTATGGGATAGGGATGCAACCATTTACACGAAAGAAAACAAATATCACTTGGTCAAAGGTGGTAAGTACTACCTCGTCAAAGCACATAAAGGAGACAAAATATCCATGGTAGCAGCAAAACAAGGGCAAACAAGAACAATAATTGATTATTGAGACATGCCAAGAGCAAGTAGCCTTCATATCTAATGGAGTAGTGGACTTGGAGAAACAAGTGCAGGCCATGTGCTTCCATTGTCTCCATTGTCAAGCTTTTGGAGACCAAAAGCCTCCCATTGAGGAGGTGTGATCCAAAATGGATCATTGACAAAGAGATGGTTTGTTTTAACGGTTTCTATGTATGGCCTTAAAGCCTCTATCAAGACCTTAACTGAAGTCTGTTAGCATTGCCTTGGAGAAGTTCAAAATGGCCAAGGCAAAAGTGAATGTGGAGCTTTTCGGCATGCAGAGGGGCGCTTGAAGCTCCGCACACCACACAAGAAGGCGCATCCAAAGGTGTTTGCATGCGAAGGTGTGGGCAAGGCAAAGTGGAAGACTTAGCTTTGCACCCCACACTCTACACGCCACACAAAAGGCTAAAGCAAAATGTTACATGGAAGGTTGATGCACGTGACGCAAAGGAGGGTATGTGGAGGTAAGCATGTGCTAGAGGGGAGGTAATATCTTTACACTTTGCACTCCATGTAGAAAAGTAAAGTACAAGCCACTAGCTATGCAGCAATGTGGCAGACCAGGAGATGGAGTGCATCCACACCATCCACAGTGGAGAAAGAATCCTACACAAACCCCCACGACCACGTGGCCATTCAATAACCGATCATAGGCCACTACATAGCAAGACGGAGAAAGGCCATTATATACAGTTAAAAGAGCCTGATGTCCACGAGTTACCAATAATGGTTCTTGATTCTCTTCACCTTCCAAGGCAGGAAGGAAAACCAATTGAGGAAGGCAATAAAGACACCATGGGAGGACAAGCAAAAGGGCAACAAAGTTGGCATTGGAAATTGAAAGCTTTTGAAATAAGGGTGCAACAACAAAACGACTAAGGATGTAGAGGAAGAAATTTGTTCCTAGAACAAAAGGATGTAAAGGGTTTTAAGCCTATCCAAGTGGAGCAAAGATTGTCTCCAAGCCAGAAAAACAATCTACAAAACACAGCCGAGTAAGATTACACAAAATCTGTGTTAAAGAGTGTAAAGCTCCCATTTGTAATAATTCCTTAGAATAAAAGAGCCAAACAAAGTTCATTTCTTGTTAATTTTCCCATTTGGGTTTCCACAGTAAAATCTCTTTATTATTATTGTGTATGTTTGTTTTCTTCAGCATTGTTTTCTTCATTTGAATTACAATCTATAAGTAATATGCAAGCAGATTTTATACACAGTGAAATGGCAAACAGAGATAAACAATTTTATATCTGCAACATTAATTAAGGTATGTGCTGGTTGTAAAACTTTTATAGCACAAATATCATAGATTAACCAGCAAACACAGTACGTTTCAGATCTGATTAACTGACTGGAAAAACACACATTTCATGCTATAAACATCAACAGTAAAATACTCAAGACAGCCACACAAAAGACATCAACAGAAATATTCTGGAACCCCACTCCTCTGGGGAAAACCTTAATACAATTATTTTCTCAGTCAATGATTCATATAGAAAACATCACAATGATACTGGTTTGGGGGGCATACCAACTGTACGGCTCCATACAGTCACTTTTATGCTAGCTGAGCGGCCGTACCAGTTGTACGGTACTCTTGTGATGGCTTGGGTTCTCTTTCTTCTGCTGTGCTAGGATTTAATACTCTCAACCAGAACTACTCTTCCCTTATTAGCACCAATACGGCACGCTCTTAGCGTCCTTTGGCGATCCATATCAGTCCTACGGCCTCCTAGCTGCTTGGTGCGAATTCTGGGTGGCTCGATTTCTTCCTTGGAAGCCTGTATCTTTTCTCTCTTGCTGATATTTTGCTCTTGGAGAAAGCTTAGGGCCTTACTCAGCCCCTTCCTTGCTAATACGACCGAACTTGGCCTCCTCTTGACCCTACTTGGCCCCTTCTTGACTGGTTCGACTCAACCAGTCACTAGATCTCTCTAGAATAACCACACTCACTCAGCTGGTTGTCCTCCCTTGAGATGTCTGAGAAATGAGACTTTCTTAGTATTTTATAAACCCTAGCCTTTCTCTCATTCAATCCTGGCCCTTAGATCTTCACCTCAAGATCTAGATCTGAAGGTGGGGACTTAATCAAGAATTGAGACAACTTAAGTCACATCCAACGGTTGTGACTTAATCTCATGTTGAATTAAGTGATCCCCACCATCACTAAGTTGTCTAGACATCATGGGGCCCCTTCCACACTACTAGACACCCCTAGTGTTGAAGTACATGTCCGAGCTACATACTCTAACACTCCCTCTTAGCAAGGGGCGTACTGCCACTGGAGCTGCCCCCTCCACAGTCCACATCATTGTGAGTCTCTCCCTCTGAATCTGAGAGACCCATCATTTCTAAGTCTGGATACTCAACCTGCTCTACTCTGTAGCTGTTGTTGCCACCTGCATTGAGGCCATCTAGGTATCCCCACTCCTCCAACTGAGTCCACTCCCACCACGTGGGCCTGTTGAGGATGTTAAATTTGGCAGCATCGACAGTCATTCTCCAATGAGAGGCCATGTGGGCCACCTTGAGGCTAGCCAGGGAGATTTGGAGAATCAACCAGTCTTGTGAGGTATTGACAAAAGCCAAGGGGAACGTACAACCTCTGTGAGTCAAACCAAAAGTCAGGACGAACGAGATGCTATATGATCTTGTGAGTCTAGCCAAGGAAAAGGAAGAAGCCTTGTAAGTCTAAGACAAAAGTCAAGATGTAAGTCTAATGCAAAAGTCAGGGGGAACGTACAACCTCTGTGAGCATAGACAATCTAGTGCAAAAGTCAGGTTGAACGCACAATCTCTGTGAGCATAGACAGACTAGTGCAAAAGTCAGGGGGAACGTACAACCTCTATGAGCCTAGTCAAGCCTTGTGAGCCACGAGCAAAAGGCAAGGCATCTAGCAAAAGTTAGGTTGAATGTACAATTCCTATGAGCTAGAAACAATCTTCCTTATGCAAATAATGTAAATGTATTGATCTAGTGCGTTGGCACGTGTAACATTATCCACCATGAAAAAAAATTTGAGTTGCCTAACTCAATTGTAAAAGTCGAATTGCATGTTTAGTCTGAGTTGTCAAAGTCAAGTTGTAAAAGACAAGTTGTATGTCTAGTTCGAGTGGTCAAAGTCAAGCTGACAAGTCGAGTTGCATGTTGGATGCATGCATGTTGCATGTTGAGTTGCATGCAAGTCAAGTTGCATGTTGAGTTGCATTGCATGCATGTCTAGTTGCATGTTGAGTTAGCATGCCATGCATAACCCAAGTCTCAAGGGCGAGTTGGCATGCAGAGTTTAGTCAAGTCAAGTTACAACTCGAGTTGTAAAGACATGCAGCCTCTTTCTAATTTAAGTCCACTCTCCTCTCCTTCCTGCGCCTTTATATACAGAGCTCGACCCCCTCTTCTCACACACAATGCTATGCAGCGCAAGAGTGAAGGAAGAAGTCTGTTTGCAGGTGGAAGAGAGTAGGCAGCGCTTGTGTATATTGCAGCTGATATACACAGGAAGTGCTTGAGTGTATTGCAGCTAATATACACAGGCAGCGCTTGAGTTTCTGATATACATACAGTCAGGTTTATAACAGCTGTAAAAGGACAGCGAATTAATCTATTGTTTGATGGTCATACAGTCAGGTTTAAAACAACAGTAAAAGGACAGCAAAGTTGTATTAGTGTTGATTCATAACAGCAGTAAAGGACAGCAGGTTTAAAACAACAGTAAAAGGACAGCAAAGTTGTATTAGTGTTGATTCATAACAGCAGTAAAGGACAGCAAGTATTTCGTTGTTTGTTGGTCTTACAGTTAGGTATTTTCATGGTGGATTATTGTACATGATCTTACATATTATTTTCAAATTAAAGGAAGATTGTTTGCTGGAGTTTTCTCCCATTTTGGGTTTCTCCAGGGTAAAATCTTGTGCATGTGTGAGATTCTATTTGAGTACCTCTTCTACTTCTGTTCATCATTTTCGAGTATCCATTTTGTTGGTTGATAAATCGAATTTTGTTTAAAGCGTTGAAGAAACTAAAGAAATAATCTGCATATTAAATCAAGCTCGATAACTTAACATGGTATCAGAGCTAAGGGTGTGAAAGAGCTTGTTGAAGCGCAGGAACAAGGTACCCACAGATCCAAGAGAGCTTGATCAGTTTCCAGCATGAGTTCCATGGCATCCTCTATTTCTATCAGGGTCGAGAATAGGCTTGAAGGAGCTTCCAACTTCAATGTGTGGAAGCTCAGGAATCTCAGGATAATGAATATATTGCAGGAGCATGATCTTGAGCAGTATGTGACCACAGTGATGGAGGAACCCACCTCTAATGCAAGGAGAGTGGCCTTCAGGAAGAGTCAAGCAAAGGCCAAGCAAATTATTTTTGACTCAGTCAAAAATAGTATAATGCCAGCCATGACTTCATTAATGACTGCCAAGGAATGTATGGATACCTTGGTAAATCTGTATGAGAAAAGGGCACCAAGTCAGAAGAGGATACTTAAGCACAAGCTTAAGTATTTGAAGATGGAGAAAGGTGAATCAGTTGCATCTTTATGTTCCAGGATAGCCCTGATAAAAGATCAGTTATTGGTCACAGGTGTCACAGTGGATAATGATGACTTAGTGCAGGTCATATTTGATGGTCTTCCTTCTTCTTGGGAGACTTTCTTATCCAGCGTAAGTGGGAGAGAGATTCAGCCCACGTTTGAGAGGTTATGGCATGATTGTCTCCAAGAGGAGAGTCGCACTGCTACCAAGAGTGAGCCATCCAAAGAAGAGCATTCGGCATTAGCATCAAGATTCAAGGGAAAGAAGAAAGTCACTTTCCAAAAAGGCTCTCAGAAGAAGATAAATACTAAAGGTACGTTCAAAGGCAAGAATATTGATACATCTAAGATTAAATACTTTAATTGCAATAAGTTGGGTCAATTTGCTAGAGACTGCTGGTATAGGAAGAAAAATCCAAGGGAAACATCATGCCTCAACTGCTAAGGATGATTATAATACCCCAAGGCCGAGCCCCTTCTAAATTGTGATTTTGGCTGGTGAGCCAAGTGGTTGTAAGCTGAAAGACTTATGTGTTATTAGGCTGGTGAGCAAGATGCCAAGGCTAGGAGCCTGATATTTTGTTTGTATATGTAATTATGCAGATCATTAATAAAAATACAAACACTGTTGCGTGTAGACCCTCCACGAAGAAGAGTTATGGGGGACTAAGCTTCACTAGGTAGGGTAAGGAAGGGGGGCTAAGTATTTGGGCCTAGGGGCTAGGCTAGGGGGCTTACCTCTAGAGGAATAATATTTTAATATTATTTCCTGAAGACTAAGGTGAACATTATATATTTTGTTATCTTGAGTTCCTAGAAAGTGGGACGTAAGCTAAATGGAGCGCATGCAACTCCAGGAAGACAAGTGTCGACCTAGGCTCATGCAGTTAAAAGCTGAAGCGTCAGCTGTGTTGGGGGATTCGTAGTTCATTCTGTCATCCTACGTCTGAACCGTTTTGCCTCTGCATCTGCCTCTGCATACCCGCGCACAGTGAAGGAAGCCCTCACAGGAAGATTGTTCGTTCTACCATTCCCCCATCCTGCACGTGAAACCCATTCTTGCCTCTGCGTCTGACCTCTACCTACCCGCACGCATATTTGAAACCAGAACGAGGAAGTCGTCCTATGCTGTCTCCTGTGAAGCCCGACACAATTGTAGTCGCATGACCCGTGTTGTGACTTAGCGTTAGGTTGTTGCCTTTTCGGGTGTCCATACCCGTTTTTCCCTGTTGTCGTTGTTGTTGTTGTTGCTGCTGCTATTACTGTTGTTGTTGCTGTCAACCGCACCCGACTGTAGCTAAGTCGAAGACTGGTTATCAAACTTGTGAGTAGCTCTCCCAAGTGAGAGAGTCTACTGGGAAGTGAGTTCTCCTAGAAGGGAGTCCCGTAGTAGCCACAGTACTCTGAGACTTCTGGTCCAGCCTATTGCTGAAGCCCAAGGTAAGGGAGGTGTACTAGCCGATGGACTTGTATTAGTGAAGGTGTATCCTCCTGGGGTGGAGTAGGTGTGTGGGGAATGAGGGTTTGTGTGTTGTGGGCGTAAGTGGCTCCTAGGATAAAAGATCCTTCTTGTTGTTTTGTGCAACTTCCTTGTTGTCCTTGCCAAGCCTAGAATTCCCTTGCCCAGTGGAGTTTAGTCCCAGCTCGGGGGTGACCTACTGCTAAGAGTGATGAGCAGCACGATCTAAGGCTGGGAGGTTCGTGGAAGGTCTGCACGCAGTTGGTGGATTTACTCCAGCTAAAAGATAAGTATCATTTCTGTGTTTAATTATGTATTGTATGCATGTTTGGATTACTGGAAATGTATCATGTGTTCCGTTGCATGTGGACTTACTGCTAATCTCAATTGCATCTATATGGTAACAGTAATTATGTGTTTATTGTGAATAAGTGTTTTAATTTCATTAAAATGCATGCTATATATATATATATATATATATGATTCTGCGTGGTAGCGTTACCCGGCTTGTTGGAAGGCCAGGTTGTTTGGGTAGCGTTATTAGAGTTTAGTGAAGTGTCGTGTTGGTGGCATTGCCCGGCCTGTTGGTGGCCAGGGATGTTACAATGATGAATCCAAAAGAAATCAGAAAAGTCCTTCTAATGAAAGAGAAAATGGAAAAGAATATTACTCGATTTCTCTTTTATCCAGTACAGTTATCACAGGGCCGAAAACTTGGTTAGTAGACAGTGGTGCATCAAAGCACATGACAGGATACAAGGAGATCCTTTCAGATTTCAAGAAGAAATCCTTTGTAGAGCAAGTTGAGCTTGGGGATGACAAATGTTAAAAGATAGAGGGAGTAGGCTCTATCTCCTTTAGATTGGAATCTGGGGCAATGCTTCATGTTGATGAAGTATTATATGTGCCAGGGCTCAGGAAGAATCTATTATCAATTGCAATCCTTGAGGACAAGGGATATTGGGTGATCTTCAAGGACAGGAAGGCACTTTTGTGGGCTAAAGGTAGCCACCTGAGTATAGCAGAACCTATTGGGACTCGCAGAGGAGGATTGTATGTTGTGACAGGACAATTAGTTCAGGCATTAGATCATGATGCGACTAGCTCCAGCGAGTTGTGGCACAAAAGGCTTGGTCATCTTCATTACAAAGCACTTACAGACCTGCAGAATATGGTATGTGGCATGCCCTCTATTTTTTCTAGTAAAAATGAAATTTGTAAAGGATGCATGCCTGGTAAAAATATAAAGAAAGCATTTCCTAGCAGTGATAGTAGAGCTCAGGGCATTATAGATTGGTTCATTATGATGTGGGTGGTCTCATGTCATCTCCCTCTCTTAGTGGTTGCTTGTATTATGTCATTTTTATTGATGATTGCTCTAGAAAATGTTGGATCTATTTCCTTAAAGAGAAAAGTGACACATTTGATAAATTTAAAGAATAAAAATCTTTTATTGAAAAGCAGACAGGGAAACACATCAGAACTCTTAGAAGTTAGAACAGACAATGGAGGAGAGTTTGAATCTCTCCAGTTTGAGGACTTTTGCAAGGAAGCAAGAATCAAGAGACAGTTGACCATGCCATATAACCCTCACAAAATGGTGTTGTTGAGAGGAAAAACAGGACAATATGTGAGGCAGCGAAAGCCATGATGCTTGACCAAGATCTACGAAATTCCTTATGGGCAGAAGCTACCTCCATTGCCGTGTATATTCAAAACAGGTATCCTCATGCTATCTTGAAGGACAAGACTCCTGAATAAGTCTTCTTAGGGACCAAACCTAAAGTAGGGAATCTAAGGATATTTGGGTGTCCAGTATATATTCATGTCCCTAAGGAAAAGAGGACAAAGATGGAACCCTTGGGAAAGAAAGGGATTTTTGTGGGGTACAGCGAGAACTCCAAGGCTTACAGGATATATGTACCAGGTCAGAGGCAAATAGATGTAAGCATGGATGTGACTTTCCATGAGGAAGTCGCATTCAAGAAATCTAGAGAGCTACAGCAGGAATCAGAAGCAGTTCATCCAGCTTCATCTTCTTCTGAAAGTGAAGAGTCAAATGATCAGAGGGAGGAACCTCATGAAAGGCCAAATGATGAGCCCCCAGAACCTGCTGAAGAGTTGGAAAGAACTCTTGAAGTACCTCCAGCCAAAAGGAAGCCAGGATGACTTAAAGAAACGGTGCAAGAAGTAGAAAAGATAGTTGCTCCCAAAGGAACTTTCAGGCAAAGTAAGAGGCCTCATAGGTATGGAGGCTATGTTGCACTGATGAGCAGCATTAGTGATGCCGAGCCTTCTTCATTTGAAGAAGTAGATAAATTACAAGTGTGGAAGACGCCTTGCTTGAGGAATACAGGTCTATTCTAAAGAACAATGTCTGGGACATTATGCCGAGGCCAAAGGACAAATCAGTGGTCTCTTCCAAATGGATCTATAAGATCAAACATGCAGTCGATGGGAGTGTGGAAAAGTTCAAAGCAAGATTTGTAGCCAGAGGCTTCTCTCATAAAGAAGGAATTGACTACGAAGAGACTTTTGCCCTCGTATCCAAGTATACCTCCATTTGAGTTATTATTGCATTAGCTTCAGTTCTTGGTTGGAAACTACATCAGATGGATGTAAAAACAACATTCTTGAATGGAAAGATTGAACAGGAGGTCTTTGTGGAACAACCAGATGGTTTTGTACTGCATAACAAAGACACTCATGTATGCAAGCTAAGGAAGGCCTTGTATGGTCTTAAGCAGGATCCCAGAGTTTGGTATGACAGGATTGATGGCTTTCTTAAAAGCCTAGGCTTTCAGAAAAGTGATGCTGATGCGAATCTGTACTTCAAGATAACAGGGAACCAGCCTGTTATATTAATCATGTATGTTGATGATCTCTTTTTGACAGGAGATGAAGGGCTAATAGCCTGGTGTAAGAGGGAGCTAATCTCAGAATTTGAGATGAAAGACTTAGGCTTGATGCATTACTTCCTAGGATTGGAAGTGTGATAAAAACAGGGCGAGATATTTCTGGCACAAGGTAAATACACAATGGATGTGTTAAAGAGGTTTGGTATGATGGATTGTAAATCCATGTCTACTCCGATGATTACCAACCTGAGGAAGCTGCATGATTCTGATACAGGTTCAGATTTGGTGGATCCCACCATGTATAGGCAGTGGATTGGATCATTGATGTATATGATCGATACCAGGCCAGATATATGCTATGCAGTAATTGCAATGATTCAGTTCATGGTTTAACCGAGACAGATACATTGGGTGGCAGCAAAGCACATCTTGAGATATCTCAGAGGGACCATTACCTATGGTCTGAGATATACATCCAGTGGTGGTTTGTTTCTGCATGGGTATGCAGACGTTGACTGGGCAGGAAGCCCAGTGGACCAGAAAAGTACTTCCGGGTACTGCTTCAGTTTAGGATCTGCTATGATCTCACGGTCAAGCAGGAAACAGGGATCCATTGCATAGAGTACAACAAAGGTTAAGTACATTGCAGCAAGTGATGCTAGCAAGGAAGCAGTATGGCTCAGAAAATTGGTTTCTGGATTGTTTGGTTATAAGCTAGAGGCTACGGTGGTTCACTGTGATAATCAAAGTTGCATAAAACTGACAGAGAACCGGTATTTCACAACAGGTCAAAGCATATTGACATGAAATACCATTTCTCAGAGACATGGTCCAGAGAAAAATTGTAAAGCTTCAGTACATAGCCATGAGCGATCAGGTAGTTGATATCCTGACCAAGCCATTGCCACTAAGACAGTTTGTGCAGCTGTGAGACAAGTTTGGTGTGGTTGAGAATGACTCCCTCGCTGAGAGGGAGTGTTAAATTTGGCAGCATCAACGGTCATTCTCCAATGAGAGGCCATGTGGGCCACCCTGAGGCTAGCCAGGAAGATTTGGAGAATCAACCAGTTTTGTGAGGTATTGACAAAAGCCAAGGGGAACGTACAACCTCTGTAAGGCAAACCAAAAGTCAGGACGAACGAGATGCTATATGATCTTGTGAGTCTAGCCAAGGCAAAGGAAGAAGTCTTTTAAGTCTAAGACAAAAGTCAAGATGTAAGTCTAATGCAAAAGTCAGGGGGAACGTACAACCTCTGTGAGCATAGACAGTCTAGTGCAAAAGTCAGGGGGAACGCACAACCTCTGTGAGCATAGACAAACTAGTGCAAAAGTCAGGGGGAACATACAACCTATGTGAGCCTAGTCAAGCCTTGTGAGCCATGAGCAAAAGGCAAGGCATCTAGCAAAAGTTAGGTTGAATGTACAATTCCTATAAGCTAGAAACAAACAATCTTCCTTATGCAAATAATGTAAATGTATTGATCTAGTGCATTGGCACGTGTAACATTATCCACCATGAAAAGAATTTCGAGTTGCCTAACTCAGTTGTAAAAGTCGAATTGCATGTTTCGTCTGAGTAGTCAAACTCAAGTTGTAAGAGACAAGTTGTATGTCTAGTTCGAGTTGTCAAAGTTGAGTTGACAAGACGAGTTGCATGTTGTATGTCAAGTTGCATGTTGAGTTAGCATGCCATGCATAAGCCAAGTCTCAAGGGCGAGTTGCATGTTGCATGCATGCATGTCAAGTTGCATGGTGAGTTGCATTGCATGCATGTCTAGTTGCATGTTGAGTTAGCATGCCATGCATAAGCCAAGTCTCAAGGGCGAGTTGGCATGCAGAGTTTAGTCAAGTCAAGTTACAACTCGAGTTGTAAAGACATGCAGCCTCTTTCTAATTTAAGTCCACTCTCCTCTCCTTCCTGCGCCTTTATATATAGAGCTCGACCCCCTCTTCTCACACACAATGCTATGCAGCGCAAGAGTGAAGGAGGAAGTTTGTTTGCAGGTGGAAGAGAGTAGGCAGCGCTTGAGTGTATTGTAGTTGATATACAAAGGCAGTGCTTGAGTGTATTGCAACTGATATACACAGGCAGCGCCTGAGTTTTTGATATACATACAATCAGGTTTATAACAACTGTAAAAGGACAGCAAATTAATCCGTTGTTTGTTGGTCATAAAGTCAGGTTTAAAACAACAGTAAAAGGATAGCAAAGTTGTATTAGTGTTGATTCATAACAGCAGTAAAGGACAGCAAGTATTTCGTTGTTTGTTGGTATTACAGTTAGGTATTTTCATGGTGGATTATTGTACATGATCTTACATATTATTTGCAAATTAAAGGAAGATTGTTTGTTGGAGTTTCCTCCCCTTTTGGGTTTTCTCCAGGGTAAAATCTTGTGCATGTGTGAGATTCTATTTGAGTACCTCTTCTACTTCTATTCATCATTTTCAAGTATCCATTTCGCTGGTTGATAAATCGAATTTTGTTTAAAGCGTTAAAGAAACTAAAGAAATAATCCGCATATTAAATCAAGCTCGATAATTTAACAGAGGAGAGACTCCTGCTCTCCCAAATGCAATCCAACTATCCCATCACTTCCACTCTTGAAGTTATAGATGGGTTGCCCCCACAACCTGTACAAGCGATCCTCACGGATGCCTATCATCACAGGTGGTCCTGGAGCCTGACCTCTGACAGAGCGAATATGCACACCACAACCAAAGAAGTTGACACTGTAGCCTTGATCCTCCAAGGCTGAGATTGAGAGTACACTAACTCTCATACTTGGTACATAAAGTACCCTTGGCACCCTTAGAATCCTGCCTGACTCTATCTATAGTGACACCATCCCTTCTCCTCGAACTGCCACCATGCTAGAGTGCACACCACATCTTACATAGCCCATATCTTGAGCTGAGAACTCCTGGAATGCATATCTTTCCCCAGTCATGTGGCAAGTGGCACCACTGTCTAGGTACCACCCATCTCTAGATCTGCTCTCTGAGTCAAGAAAGAGTGTATACTCATCCTTGAACATCCTGGAAAACTGGCGAGTTGTGGCAGCCAACTGCTGCTCCTCCTCTTCCTCATCCTGATCCTCCTCTTCTACTGAAGCAGCCACTTGTTGCTTCCTACCCTTAGCTCCCATGCCTTTCTTGGCTTGAGAGCATTGGTTGGCGTAGTGGCCAAACTTGCCACATACATAGCACTTTATGTGTGAGAGATCTTTCTTTGGCCTTCCAGTACTTGTGATTCCTCCTCTCAAAGTTGGACCCTTCTTGCCTTTCGCTCCCTTCTTGGAGGTGAGAGCAAGATTCTCCTCCTCTTCATCCTCATCCACATCCCTGCCTCTTCTGATCTCTTCTTGGCAACAGTCATCCCATAACCTGTCCCATTTTGGCAGGTTCTCTCTGGCTACCACTCCTGCAATAAAAGGATCCCACTCCTTTGGGAAGACTCTCAAGGTTGATCTAACCATATCAGCTGGTGAGAGCTTTACTCCTACTGCAAGAAGCTCATCTAACAATTGCTTCACCTTGGTGAGGTAAGTTGCAACACCTTCCCCCTTTGTCATCTGTATGTACTGAAGTCTCTCTTTGAGAGCCATGATCCTGCTCTCATGCTTAGCTTCAAACAATCCCTTCAGATGTGACCACATCTCGTGAGTTGTAGGCTTCTTACCAATGTTAGGTACGAGGTGATCCTTTACCCCATCTAAAAGAATCCTTTGTACTCTAATCTCTAGAGTATTATGTACTTCTATATCCTTTGGATCGGTGGGGATTATGGCAGCCTTCTCAACAATAATCCACACCTTGTTCTCTTAAAGGGCATTTTTCATCCGATACTTCCACTGCACATAGTTGGAAGCACCATCCAATCTATCTTCATATCTCATATTTGTAATCATCTTGCTACACAACTATTTCCTACCTGCAACTCTTCTTAACTCGACGCTTCTAAGTAGATCTAACCCCTAGATTCCTTTCCTTGGAATCTGGCCAACCACAACAAGCTCCCTCTTAGACTGCACAAATTGGCCCTCCCTTTACAAATCCTTCTCCTGCAGTTTGGCAAGGCCATACACCATACGGCACTCTTCCACAAGGTCAAACTTGACCGATTTGTGGAAAGAAACCTGATTTGACTCACTTAGGGTTTTTTGGCAACTGGGTCGAATTCCTCAGCTCTATCATTGGAGCACAAAACTTCAACAGGTCTTTTGGAGCTGTCATAAGCTTTGCTCTAATACCATGTAAAACTTTTATAGCACAAATATCATAGATTAACCAACAAACACAGTAAGTTTCAGATCTGATTAAGTGACTGGAAAAACACACATTTCATGCTATAAACATTAACAGTAAAATACTCAAGACAACCACACAAAAGACATCAACAGAAATGTTCTGGAACCCCACTCCTCTGGGGAAAACCTCAATACAATTATTTTCTCCATCAATGATTCATACAAAAAACATCACAATGATACTAGTTTGGGAGCCGTACCAACAGTACGGCTTCGTACAGTCACTTTTCTGCTAGTTGGGTTGTCGTACCAGTTGTACGATACTCTTGTGATGGCTCGGGTTCTCTTTCTTCTATTGTGCTAGGTTGTAATACTCTCAACCAGAACTACTCTTCCCTTATTAGCAACCATACGGCACGCTCTTAGCCTCCTTTGGCAATCCGTACCAGTCGTACGACCTCCTAGCTACTTGGTGCGAGTTCTGGGTGGCTCGATTTCTTCCTTGGCAACCTGTATCTTTTCTCTCTTGTTGATATCTTGCTCTTGGAGAAAGCTTGGGGCCTTACTCAGCCCCTTCCTTGCTAATACGACCCAACTTGGCCTCCTCTTAACCCTACTCAGCCCCTTCTTGACTGGTTCGACTCAACCAGTCACTAGATCTCTCTGGAATAACCACACTCACACAGTTGGTTGTCCTCCCTTGAGATGTCTAAGAAATGAGACTTTATTGCTATTTTATAAACCCTAGCCTTTCTCTCATTCAATCCTGGCCCTTAGATCTTCACCTCAAGATCTAGATCTGACGGTGGGGACTTAATCAAGCATTGAGACAACTTAAGTCACATCCAACGGTTGTGACCTAATCTCATGTTGACTTAAGTGATCCCCACCATCACTAAGTTGTCTAGACATCATAGGGCCCCTTCCATACTACTGGACACCCCTAGTGTGGAAGTACCTGCCCGAGCTACATACTCTAACACTGGTGATTTGAATTTGACTTGACCATAAGCTGAGCAATTACAAATCACTCATTTGCTAGTAGACTAAAGAGGGTGCATGAGTCAAGTGCAGGACTTTCAAGGGCAACCGTTAAAGAGGGGAGCACAACAAATGCATAGACCGATCCAGAGGACATTCATGGGGATTCAGCCTATGATGATGATCTTGATGAGTCATGACTGAGTATTTACTCATTAAATTATAGTTTGAAGAGTTACGGACTCTAGAGGCCATTTTGAGCATCAATGTTTATGCATTATGTCCCTGTATATCAATTATGTCTTTAACTTTAGTATCTCAAAACTTAAAATTTATGTATCTCAATATGATTTTGCCTATCTGCACCCTTATCTGCAACGTAAATCAGCAAACTTGCATATATATATATATATATATATATATATATATATATTGAATATTTTGTGTATTTTTTAATCTGTTCAATTGACTCTGAGTCCAAGGCTGAGTCTTGAGAGGAATCCAAGTGGAAGGGCTTGCTGAATCCAAGCCATGTCTGAGTTTGACTACTTATTACTGTAAATGTCGGCGATATATCGAATATGTCGCGACATTTCGCGAAATTTTATGGGTGCCGAAATTTTCGGTGCAATATATCGCGACATGGCCGACACTTTCAAAGTGTCGCGACACTATCACTAACCCGCGACATATTCCCT
>ML788968.1:361105-371609 GCA_009831015.1 Picea engelmannii
GAATGGGACAAATGAGTGGGAGATAAGATGTAAAAGTGATGAAATGATGGGAGCGGATGATGGCTCTTCAGAAATTCCCCTGGTGGTAAACCAAAACCTATGGGTACAGGCTTGCTAGGGCACCCTGTCAATCCCCCCAACCATGGTCAAGCGGGTCAATGTAAGATCCAAGCAGTTGCCAGAAACAAAAGGAGTAAGATGCATATATCTAAAGGTTATAATGATAAAAAATGACACATACCATGATACCTAGACCAATTACCTCATGGAGCAAGAGTCTTCTCTGATACAAGTCCAAGCCGAAAGTGATGGATGCTGCTGCTGCTGTTGACAAGACAAGTCTGATGAAGGAGAAGAAAGATGGGCCCTCCAGGGCCATGCTTAGGTCAATCCTGCTCTCGGTACTTCATGTCTAGGACCTGTGGGCCTCGAGACATGATCTCCTAGTTATCCCTAGAAAATGGGGATAACATGGTGTACTTTAGTTTATGCTCATTTAATACAATTCTTTAATAAGTCATCTGACGAAAAGATCCTAGATCATGTTGGTATCAGAGTGAGGTTGTCTTTGACTTGAATTGTTGAGTATGAATGCTTCCTAGGGCCAAGCATAAGAAGGGTGATAGAAATCTTAAGACGTTCAACCCTTAAGGAAGAAGATGGCAGAAGAGGACAAGCACGATGAACAAGAGAACAAAATTCACATGGTCTTTTATCGCATGTCATAAATGGTCGAACGAATGTATGGAGATTATGAGAAGAGGATGATGAAGAAAGGGAAGAAAAAGGAAGCACATGCAGATGATGATGCTTCGGTAAATCAGGGGGCTGGAGGAGATCCTCCTGAGCCTCCATCTTCGCCTTCAAGTTCTAGTTCTTCTTCCTTTGAGCATTCTCATCACTCTCAACATTCTAACCATAAAGCCTCTTTTAAAAAACCATTATTAGAGCTTGATGTAAAGTTTGATTTTCCTATGTTTAATGAAGATGTTAATCCTGAGAAACTAGATAATTGGATCCGACAGGTTGAAGTATATTGTCGTGTTCAACATATTGACGAAGAGGAAGTTAAAGTGAAACTGACTTCTCTTCAGTTGGAAGGCACCACTCTCGTATGGTGGGAGAGCAAGCTACCTGACATAAGTAAGTGTGGTAATCTTCTTTCCTCATGGTCGGAATTTATATCATAGATAAGGAAGTAGTTCTATACATTAGGGTATTTACATAAAGCAATGATGAAATGGAAAACTTTGAGACAGAGTAAAGGTCAGACTGTACAAAGTTTCATAGAAGAATTTAGGAAGAAAGCTCTTGCATTGAATGTTCCTTTGGATTCTTATGAAACTTTAATGAAGTATATTGACGCACTTCATAGTTATATTTGTCATACTTTGCTCTTGTTTAACCCCACTAGTCTTGACGAAGTTTGTGTGTAAGCCACTCACCTTGAGAACAGGGGGAAGCATGTTCAAGAAGATCCCACAGAGAAACCTTCCAATTTCCCACAAAAGACTTTCAAGAAGTTCAAAAGTAAGGGCAAGAAGACTGCTATAGTAACGAGAGAAGGAGGAAAACCATCTTGCACTCATTGCAAGAGGGGCAATCACGATGAAGAACAATGTTGGAAACTACATCCGGAAAAGAAACTGAAACAGTTCGGTGGAAAGGGGAAAACAAAGACTGTTGCTACAGTGCAACAAGATATTGGTTCCGAATCAGGAGATGAAGGAAAGATCACAGCAGCTAGAGTGCAAGGTAAATATTCTCTTCATGCTAGTTCAAGTTCCAATGATGAATCTCATATTGATGAACGAAAGAGGAATTAGTTATTTCATATACGATTTGTATCTAAACATACTAAGATAGAAACATTATTTGATCTGGGTTCCTAAGTAAACTTAATATCTGAAGCACTTTTCAAGAAGATGGGTCTTGTAACGAAACCACATCCAAATCCTTAACCTCTTGGTTGGGTATGTGACAAAGCAAAACTTAATGTCACCAAACAATGTAGGGTCAGATTTGCTATTGCTTCAAAGTTGATTAATGAAGTGGATTCAGATGTTATACCACTTGATATATGTGGCATAGTGTTGGGGAGTCCTTATCTTTATGATAGAAAAGCAGTCTTCTTTCGTCATGAGAACAAATACCACCTTACTAAAGGGGGAGTGGAATATATTGTTAGAGCTCACAACATGAGGGTAAATACAACACTTGTTAGTGCAGGGCAAATGAAAAGACTCATAACCACTAATAAGAGATATGTACTCATGGTCGTCAAAGAGAAAGATGTCGGGACATCCGACGCTTTCCAAGGGTGTGATCCATCTCATAAAAATGAGTTAATCGATATTGTTTTTAAGTATGATGATATTTTTCAGGAACCAGATGGATTAACTCCTAAGAGGGAAATCCAACATGAGATACATCTTCAACATGATTCTCCTTTGCCTAATGTGGGCATGTACATGATGTCAGTTATGGAGATGACAAAGATCAAGAAGCAGGTACAGGGCTTATTGGATCAAGGGGTCATCAGGCCCAGTTCATCTCCTTGTGGTTCTCTGATCGTGATGGTGCCAAAGAAAGATGGCACATGGCGAATGTGTGTCGATTATCAAGCTTTAAATAAAATCACGGTGAAAAATCGATACGCTCTTTCTCGTATAGATGATTTACTTGATCAGTTGAAGAATGTTGTTTATTTCACTAAGTTGGATTTGCGCAGTGGATATCATCAAATTAGGGTTGCAGAACAGGATGCATGGAAGACTGCCTTTAAAACCAAACAAGGATTGTTTGAGTGGTTAGTTATGTTGTTTGGGCTTTGTAATGCTCCAATGACTTTCATGTGTGTGATGAATGATGTATTCAGGCCTTTCCTGGATGACTTTGTGATTGTATATTTAGAGGACATTCTTGTTTTCAGCGAGACTTGGGATGAACATGTAAGGCATGTAAAGCAGGTATTTGATACTTTGCAAAGGGAAAAGTTGCATGTGAAAATGTCTAAATGTGAATTTGGCAAGACTGCACTTGTATGTGTAGGCCATATCATGGGAGAAGGACAATTGAAGATTGATCCTTCCAAAATTGAAGTAATTCTAAGATGGCATGAGCCAAAAAGTGTGACCGAAGTCCGAAGCTTCTTGGGTGCATTCCAGTATTGGAGGAGATTCATTCCCAACTTCTCCTTTATAGCAGCTCCTTTGCATGCCTTAACTAGTGTGAAGTAGACTTTTCAGTGGGAAGGAAAGCAACAAAAATATTTCAACATTTTGAAGGAGAAGATCAGTACCGCACTAGTATTAGCACTGTTGAATCTTCAACAATCGTTCGAGATCGAGATAGATGCCAGCGGATACGCCATGGGTGTAGTATTGATGCAATATTGTAAGCCTATCTATTACCACTCTGAGACTTTTAACCAAGCTGTTGTTAACTATCCTACATATGATAAAGAGTTGTATGCATTAGTTCAAAGCGTAAAGAAATGGAAGCACTACTTGTTAGGGAAGGAAACAATTATACATACAGATCACCAGCCCTTATAGTATCTTCAAGCACAGACCAAACTGCAACAATATTGACACTACAAATGGATGGGTTTTATACAACAATTTCATTTGGTAATCAAGTACAAGAAGGGTACAAGTAACAAGGTAGCCAATATGCTTTCTAGACCTCCTATTATTGCTTCTATTATTTTGAAGAATATTTCTTTATCTCATGATAGCTATGTAGAACAATATGCCATCGATGAAGATTTTAAAGAAGTATATGAGAAGCTAACCCATGGTGCACAGGTAGAGAACTATTGTCTGGAGGGAAAGTTACTCTATCATCTTGGGAAGCTATGTATTCCTTCAAGTGAACGAGTCCATGTGATACGAGAAGCTCATACTTCTCTCGTGTCTGGGCATTTTGGGGTACGAAAAACTATGGCTCATTTGCAAAGGTTTTGTTATTGGCCTCAAATGAAAGCAATTGMAACTAAATATGTAAAGGGGTGTGTGATGTGTTCTACTTGTAAGCCCACTAATAGAAAATTGGGGCTATACTCATCACTTCATGTTCCATCCCATCCATGGGAAAGCATTTCCATGGATTTTGTAGGGGGTTTACCAATGAACAAAGGGGGTCATGATTATTTATATGTCGTAGTGGATAGGTTCAACAAGATGTGTATCTTGATGCCATGTAAAAAGCAGATCACTGCTGAGCAAACTGCTAAACTCTTCTTTCAGAGTGTTTGGGTTCACTTTGGGTTACCCACATCCATTGTCTCGGATTGAGATACTCGATTCCTTGGGGATTTTTGGACTAGCTTGTGGAGAATGATGGGCACCAAATTGAAAAGGAGCATTGGTTTTCATCCATAGACCGACAGATAGACATAGGTGGTAAACAAAACAATGGTACTTTTGCTTCGAGGCTACTACAACAAGCATCCTAAGTTATGGGATGAACATATACCTTATGTACAACATGCTTATAATCGAGATTTACATTCATCCACTCAGAGTTCACCTTTTGAGACATGTTTTGGATACCTACCAAAGGTTCCTTTGGACTTGATGTATGAGAGAGATGTCGATGTGAATGAAGAACGAACAGAGGACAAAGCCCGCAAGTTCATCCAGAGGATTCAACAAATACACTAGGCAGTTAGGGAATAGTTGGAGAAGAGTCAAGCACAGTATAAAGCTCGACATGACAAGCACAGGGTTGATCATGAGTTCCATGTTGGAGACCAGGTATGGCTTCACATCATCAAGGAACGATTGAAGGGTGAAGGCAAGAAACTCAATCCCATCCGATATGGACCCTTCACTATTTTGGAGAAAAGCGACACTAATGCTTTTCGTTTAGATCTTCCACCGTATATGCAGATTTACTCCATTGTGAACGTAGAAAACTTGAAACTTTTTGAGCCTCCCATGATCATGGATCAGGATGAGGAAGTTTCAATGCCTTCAGTTGATGAGTTTGCACCTGAGTACTTGGATGAGTTATAGAAAGATATCATCCGGGACAGAAGGACGAGGACTTCATGCAGGGGTGATGTTGATTATTTTCGAGTAGGCTTAAAGGACACACATCCAAGCAAGGCAAAGTGGATAGAGAAGGAGAAAGTGAGGGGACTCTTCCCTCACTTACCAGTTGATTAATGAAATCTTTTGGTGGTCCAAAAAGATCTCAGTGGGAAGGCATGATCCAAAAAGGATCCAGAGAAGGCTAAGAACAACACAGAACGTACAGAAGCAAATCACGACGCTCAAAATGACTTTAGTAGACAAAGAAAGGGAAAAAATTGAAAGTTCCCAAAACTCAATTAAAACAACATGATCATGAAGAGCACGTCGCAAGCTTTCTAACGGTGGAAACGACTCGTCAAACAGAGTTATGGATTAAAAGTTATAAGCGATCAAAGTTTTAGTCAACCTACCCAGTCAGCAGGGATGAGTCAGCATCCGTATTGCGGATGTCAGCATCAGTACATATGACATCAACATCCGTACAACCTACGTGGAAAGCGCAGAGGGTTACATGTGTCATGATGATGTCAGCATGCCACGTGGTAGGACCAGAGGCTGCCACATGTCACACGGATTTGGACTTTTTAGGGCGCCATTTGTATGAGTAAAAAATGCCACGTGGCACCCCCAGGTGGCACCACGTGGCACCCCTGAAATGCATAAGGACGCTCAACGAGCGAATTAAAAATATATATATATATAAATGGCAGGACCCCGCCAAATCTGGCGGAGGTCCTGCCACATATGGCATCTCTGCCATAATTTGTGACCACTAACTATACGCCAGAAACAGTGTAATGGTTCCACCAAATTTGGGGCATATTCCAACTACCTACCAAGTCTAGCCATCTGCCAAGCGGCCCTCCAGATTTAGCGCCGGTTCGGTTTTTGTTTTAAAACAAACACACTAAAAGGGGAGACCCATGGGATTCGACCCCGGGACCTCCGCCTAACCAATAGTCTTAAAATAGCTCCGTCTACTAGCGTGCCAAGCACCTTAATTATGACATAACTGCCACCAATTTGTATAAAAAGGGATTTTCGGGCAGAGTTCGACACATAACAGAGCACGAAGGAGGTAGACCGAGTGCATCCGTACAGTACAAATTTTTGCACAGTTTTCGAGGATGGGCACGGATTTCGACATCTGTCAAGTCATTTATTGCAGGAGCAGTGACACGTAAACCGAGGCAGGGGTGTCTTTTGGTCCAAAAGGTGTCTGACTCGGATCGAGGCATGGAGACGGTCATTTTTAGGTAAAACGATGCCATGAACGCAGTGGTGGTGTTAGTTTTCTGATCTGAGCAAAGCTTCCATAGATTAACTTCAGAATGAGGTATACTTATGTATTTTGCCCAATTCTTTTGTGGAGTTAATAAAAAGACCTACCCATTTGAGAGCAGGACCCAGAGACGTAGTCCACCAGGGATGAACTATGTTATCAAGTTCTTTGTGTTCATATTGCATGATTATGTCTCTTTCCTTTTGAGCGTATTCTTCTTCATGGTGTACTTTAGTTTATGCTCATTTAATACAGTTCTTTAATAAGTCACCTGATGAAAAGATCCTGGATCAGTTTGACTGTAGAGCTGATGAAGGTATCATGTTAGGATACTCCTCCAGAAATAAAGGATACAAGTGATACAACAAAAGAATCCACAAGATAGTTGAAATTATATATGTAAAGGTAGATGAAGGACATGTTGACGGGTCCAAATTAGTCCAACAACAGTGAGGGGTTCTCCTTGGTAAGAAGTCCCAATTAGACCTCTCACCGTTTGGTACCGGTTGCGGTCCGATCTACCGATGAGGGTGAGTGATGGATGGTTATGCAAACAAAATATGTAGATGAAGACTATGTAAATGCAAGAATCTAATCTAATTATAATCTACTATATCCTAGCTAGGAGCGAACTGTAGTAACATAATGAGTTGTAATGAAACTAAACTATGCATAAACCCCAATCAAATAATTGTCATGAAGGTGCACAATTAGAAACACATGCATACAAGTCTATAACCAGAATAGTCTAAGTCACGTTTCTGCATACATTCACAACTCATTTGCTCATGACATATAATATAAGAAAGAGTAACAAAACTGCAAGAATGTAAGTTTTAAACCTGTGAAGTACAACAATGCATACAGATTCTTAAGCAAAACAAAAATTAATCAATGGCTCATACACATAGTACACAGAGATTTACACTGGAAATTCTTAACCGAGAGAAAACCATCCTTCCTTAGTGCCGCACCTTTCAACTCTTTATTGTATTAATTTCACTATTCACCATATAATATATACGATGTTTTAGGTATATATTGGGATCGTCAGATGTAGTTGTCGAATCTGACGCGCCCACACACACACACATGCAAAGAATATAACACATACCCAACATTCTCCCACTTGTTGTTTTCTTTGCATACAGGGGTTCACAGGATTATATAGTCAACAATCCAGGGCAACAATGCCCATTGTTACTCTACACCAGGAGAACTTTTTTGTGCTCACAGACTTTGTCAATGAATCTACAACATTCTTCAAAGTGTCAACCTTTTTCAGGAACACCTTATTTTCTTCAACCATGTCTCTCACAAAGTGATATTGAACATCAATATGATTTGTCTTCGAATGATCAACTGGGTTCTTTGCCAAGAAGATTGCACTCTGACTGTCACAATCTAATCTCACTACTTGTTGTACCAACCCAATACCTGAACATAATCTTTGTAACCATATTGCTTCTTTGCTTGCATGAGTGGCTGCCATGTATTCAACTTTTGTAGTTGAGAGTGCCACTACAACCTGTCTTTTGCTCATCCAACTGATTTCTCCTCTGAATAGGTTAAACACATACCCACTTGTAGATATTATGCGATCTAGATCTCCAACCCAGTCTGCATCAACAAAGCCATGTATGTCCACCACTCTGTCCAATCCTGGTCTTCCTTGGTAGCACAATCCATAATTGGTAGTGCCATGCAAATACCCGAAGACCCTCTTTACTGTTGTCCAATGCTCCTTCCTTGGTTTTGACATATACCTTCTCAAAACTCCCATTGCATGTGCAATGTTCAGTCTAGTACAGACCATTGCATACATCAAACTGCCAACTGCACTGGCATACAAAACATGGGACATGTCCTCTTCTTCTTCCCCTGTCTTGGGACACTGATCTACAGATAACTTTACACCTATAGGAATATGAACCTCGACCGGTTTACTTCCATGCATATTAAACCTCTACAATATCGTCTCGACATATTTTATCTGATTCAACCATATTTTCCTGTTTGCATGATCTCTTTTAATCTCCATTCCCATAATGAAGTTAGCAGCACTGAGATCCTTCATGTCAAATTTGGAGGATAACTGCGATTTCACCTCCTTGATAACATCCATGTTATTTCCTACCAACAACATGTCATCAACATACAACACTACATAAATGAAGTGATTACCAACATGTTTGGAATATACACAGTGATCAACCCTGCTTCTCACAAATCCCAATCCAAGGATGTATGTGTCAAACTTTTGGTACCACATCCTAGGTGATTTCTTAAGACCATATAGTTACTTCTTTAGCTTACAGACCAACTCCTTCTTTCCCTTCACTACAAATCCTTCTAGCTGCTTCATGTAGATTTCTTCTTCCAAATCCCCATGTAGGAATGTTGTCTTCACATCCATCTGTTCCATGTCAAGATCAAAAGCAACAACAATAGATAAAATAAATCTAATAGAAGTTAACTTGGCAACATGAGAGATAATATCACCAAAGTCAATTCCCTCTACATGGGAATAACCTTTTGCTACTAACCGAGATTTGTATTTCTCCACTTTTCCTTCCGCATTAAACTTCCTCTTAAACAACCATTTGCTACCAACAGATTTTCTTCCAGCTGGAAACTCAACTATATCCCATGCCTCATCCTTATCCAAGGCAACCATTTCTTCAACCATGGCCTTCTTCCAGAGTTTACTATCCTCTGAATTCACTGCTTCCCTGACAGTTTTGGGATCATCATCAGTAATAGAAAAAGCAAAATTAGAACGAAAATCAGGTGGACTATACCTTTCTGGTTGCCTTCTTTCCCTCACTGATCTCCTCAATACTGGGGTATGAGGTTCTTCTTCTTCTGCTTCATCTTCTTCAAATGATTCAGATTTTGCATCATCCAACTCAAACTCTATTTTCTCAGGTTCTTCTGGCCTTGGTAGGAATTCCTGTTTGCAAACATCTTTTACCTCTCTGAAAACAACATCTCGACTGTAAACAGTCTTCTTGGTTTCTAGGTTCCAAAGCTTATAACCTTTGACACCATATTTATAACCAATAAAGATACACTTTTCAACTTTTTTTTATCCAGCTTACTCCTATTTTCCTTTGGAACATGTACATAAGCATCACAACCAAACACTCTAAGATGTTCAAGAGAGGGTTTCTTTCCAGTCCATACCTCGTGTGGAGTTTTATCATCCAAAGCTTATGAGGGTAATTGATTGACCAGGTAACATGTTGTACCCACTGCCTCTGCCCACAATTCTTGTCCTAACTCAACACCGCTGAGCATGCTCCTTTCTTTTTCTTTCTACAACTCCATTCTATTGAGGTGTGTATGGAGTAGTCTTCTGCCTTGCTATACCACACTTCTTACAGAATTCTTCGAATTCATTTCCACAGAATTCTCCACCAATATCTGTCCTCAATACCTTTATTTTATTCTCTATTTGATTTTCTACCAGAGCCTTAAACTCTTTAAATTTATCATAAATCCATATGTTCGTTGAGAAATCATCTATGAATGAAACATAATACACATATTTACCTAGTGATGGAACACACACAGGTCCAAACACATCACTGTGTATCAACTCTAAGATTCCCTTTGCTCTTGTAGCACCAGATGGAAATATTACTCGATTCAGTTTTCCATATATGCAATGTTCACATAAATAAAAATCCAGAGTGCAATTAGACATACCTTCAACCATACCTTTACCGTGTAGTGTTCGAAGGCCCTTTTCTCCAATATGCCCCAGTTTTTGATGCCACAACATGGTGTTCTTTCCAGGGACAATATTGGTCTTGTCTTCTTTATTTGTCTGCTCAGGGACAACAAAACTGTTACACCCATTAGTATAAGTGCTTCCCAACAACTTGTCAGAGTTCCACACCAAACTCCCCTCATCAACACCATTGCTCCTCATACCATCTTGCAAGTGCCCTTTCCCAATACAGTATCCACTCATGCATTATCCAACTTGCTTACAAATATTAGGCTCTTGGCTAGTTTTGGAATGTGCAGAACCCCAGGGAGAGTTCTAATCCTTCCATCTTTTAACAACAACTTAACCCTTCCACGTCCCATGATTTTGGTTGTCGATTCATCTCCTAGGAATACATCACCACCATCATATTTTTCATATTCACAAAATGACTACCTGTGAGGA
>ML788968.1:372382-384945 GCA_009831015.1 Picea engelmannii
CATTCCTCTTTCTACAATCAAATCACCACTGCAAAAGCTCCCACTAAACCTAGGTTTATCACAAACCCAAGATAAACTTGATCTATCAAGACCAATCCAAACCCTCAACAACAAAGGTGTCCCTCTGAAGCCAAAAATGAGCTTTGATACCACATGTAAGTTTTAAACATGTGAGGTAAAGCAATGCATACAGATTCTTAAGCAAAACATAAATTAATCAATGGCTCATACACAAAGTACACATAGATTTACACTGGAAACCCTTAACCGGGAGAAAACCATCCTTCCTTGGTGTTGCACCTTTCAACTCTTTATTGTATTAATTTCACCATTCACCATACAATATATACAATGTTTTAGGTATTTTCTAGCTACCAAAACCCTAATCCCTTAATCCGGTATTAATTTAGAAAACCACTAAAACTAGCAAAATCCGCTAAAATAGAAAAAACTGCCAAAAAACAAATTCTAGGACGCTTCCCACACACAGTAAGTTGGGATCGTCAGACACAGTTGTCGAATCTGACTCGCCCACACACACACATGCAAAGAATATAACACATACCCAACAAAGAAGACATATATTGCGTCAGAATAGTCCATAAACAAACATGCTCTTACAACCCATGTGAACAACAAACATTTTTCTTGAAATAGTTCGCAGCAAAAACAACGACACATGCGAGTTCTTCTCTCTATAAAAAGTTGGCCCCGAGGGCTTCTCCGCATTAACACTCTAGTGATAGTACAAGAAAACTCCAAGGAAAACTCTCCAATTTTAGTTGACACTATATTCCTAAAGTAGTTAAGGAGTGTACACTATTTGAAGAGCCAAAATCCCTTTCTTTGGGTTCCATTCTGGTATTTATTGAGGTTCAATAAGACCTTTGGCCTTTCGTCTTCCAACGTTTGTCCTCGTCTTCTTCGTGATGATGAGTAACAAGGACACCAATTACAATTCAAATTTGTCTCCTAGTGCTGGTGGGTCGTCATGGATTTCGACCATATGTGCCTTGTGCATCATGAAGACTGGCCTTGGGCATGGGGCATCTTTGTAGTCCTAAGTTTGACAGTCAATCATCATGAATTTTCTAGGTCTCTTCTTCATCCCTTTGCCTGCGATTTTCTTTATTGCTCCTCCATAACTACTACATCTTTCGTTATTGCTCCTTCGTCATCTTTAGCTGTAGATTGCATCGCGAGAATGTTGAGCGTGACCCTCCTCCGCTCGGTACCTAGCACCATTCATCATACCATAAATGAGAGTAATTCCAAATAAGACATCAAGATTAATCATTATAATGCATACGAATGCAACATAAAATAATTGAAATATCAAGTAAGCTTCCCTGGATTGTATCCTTGGTTCATCTGCTCATGATTGAGGTGTTGCGTTTTTTGGGGCTGCCAACAAGGTACCAGATATTCATCTTGAAAAATGACGGCAATGATTTAGGAATTTATCAAAACCTATAAATATATATATTTTTTATATCTCGGAAATAAATTTCCAATGGTATAAAGAACGAGAAAAACAGACACCCAAGTCAAACGTTATGACCATTTTACGAAAGCCAATTATTTTTATGTATCAGAGGAGTTAATACTAACTTCTCCAACTTGCCATCGAAGGAGTTAATAGTAACTCCTCTGACCTACCATTGGAAGAGTTTATACTAACTCCTTCGACCTGCCATCGAAGGAGTTGATGTCAACTCCTCCGAATTACATAAAAAAAGTTGATGGTAACTCCTTCGATGCACATTGGAGGAGTTAATGGGAACTCCTTCGATGCACATCAGAGGAGTTGATGAGAACTCCTCTGATTTGCATTGGAGGCCAAGTCATGAACTTTTTTTATGGGAAAAAACCCCCCTAATCAGAGTCTATTGACTAGAAAGAGCCATGACACCTTAAAAGACAAAATTAATCCTATTCCAACCAAATTCAACAAGACCTTATGATAATTAAGGAAAGGGAGAGTAAATCAAGGTATTCACGTTAAGTCCTTCCGTTTGTAGTAGATCCTTTTCTCTCACTGTTCGCTCCTGGATTGCAGGCCTCCTCCCAATGCTGCCCTGAAACAACTTTAGAGAACAATATATAACAACATATGCATAATCACCAAGATCATTTAAAGGTCTAAATATTCATGAAAACAATTTATAAATATAAACATGAAGACACATAGATTTGGGACAAGAAGATTCTCTTCTATTGAAAACAAGATGGTAAGATACAACCTTAATCTTACCGAAGCCACTCCACGAACCTCGCCTAGGTTCCTCTAATTAGACTCCAAGTGCACCATTCCCAAAGTGAGATCCTCACAACCAACATACCAATAGAAGGAAATGGATGGATTGTATAAGGAGGATGAATGATTGGGAATGTTGAGGATGAAAAATCAGAATGGGATGCAAAGGATTGGAATGTAAGGGATAATTTTTGGCAGAGTTTACTTGCCTCTTCTTTCATTTCTCCAAATGACCCCCCTAGGACCCTTTTATACTGAGAAACTATGGTTATTTGGTTGTCAGAAGAGCTACAGGAGGTAAAATGGTTGTGCAACCTGACATATCTCGTAAACTCCGCCCAAAAGCGCAAAACTTTTTATTTTTTACAACTTTTTAGAGTATACGCGGACTATTAGGTATGAAAATAGCGTATGTACACGCACTGCATATGCAGCAGGGCACATACACCATACAAAAATATGTTTTTTAAGAGGAACCTTAGCAAAAATGGTTGACAAATGTGTAAATGAGTAGGCCAATGTTAGAAATGCATAGTAGTGGCATTTTGAGCTATAACAGATGCCCCCTAATGTGTGAGGTCATAAGAGTAACTGATGGTCGAAATACAATACAACATCTTTAATAAAGTGGGAAGGCATCGAGTCGAGTGAGCCCATATGAGTATTCGTGAGTGTGTCATCTGCAAAATAATAATAATAATCACTGAGGCGGGCATACCCATGCTCGAGACAAACTAAGCATGGCTTCCAATTAAGTACACTACATATCCATGCCATATGTAGTAATCATGTCTACATGACTAATGTGTATGCTAATAAAAATTGTATCCGCGAATAATACACATCGGATCTACATCTCAAAATCATCAGAAGATATACAAATACAATGTCATCTAAATCTTCAGGAGGCATCAATGCTTGTGGCTGGAGATGATAACTTCATGACTCAAGCAATATCTTCAAGATCTTCAAAACTCAGGTAGGATTATAATAAGAGTGTAATACTCAGTACTGTTAAGTTTTGTCTCAAGCATGAGGTTTATTTCATTTTCTGTTTAGCATTACTTGAACCATACAAAATGACTATAGCAACAATAACTAGTTGCAGTAAACCAAGATCACAAGAAGAATAACCATGCACAAGAAGAAAAGAAATATCCTGGGAAACCAATCTACACAAGGGATGAAAACCCAACAATCCTTTGCTATATTCTCAAGAGAAGTTCCCCCATCCACCACCAAACCTAACACACAAAAGGGTGTTGCTATGACTGAGAAAGCTAGCTCTTAGAAAAGTGTGAGCTACAGGTCTCATAATTTCAGACGTCAACTTTTGAAATCATGAGATGACACAATGAGTGAGTGAGATCCACAATGGGGATACACCTTTATTTAGACAATAATTGACATAGAAAAAGGTGTGTCAATTGGCACAATAGGGCCGACCTGTTCAACTTAATAATATAATTAATATAATTAATAATTACACAATATTAATTATCTTTACATGGTGAGGTCGACTTGTACCCTTTACAACACAATTAGGGTTACAAGTAAATCTTACACTTAGACAATATAGCAAGGGATCCACACGTCTACTAGTGCTCAACCACTAGGGACACACCCACCTCTGCTCAGCCACATGGACGTCATACTCAACATAATCATCTGGAGTACAACATCGGTTCAACTCTCACAAAGAGGAGAACGATACACCCATCAGATGGGCACATCCAACCATTGGGGGACGAATCAACTGTCTAGAGGAGAATGATGCCCCAACCACTGGAGGACGACTCAAATCTCACACAGAGGAGAACGATGCCCCATCACATGGGTATGCCCAACACTGGGCTCCCTCTCAGGTCAACTCAACTCAGTCACAAAGGATAATGTAACATGGAGGATGTCTCACGATGCTGCAATCATCAACACTCCCTCTCAACTAGGGAGGCATTCTCCACCAAGCAAAGTCACTCACGGAAGTACTCGAACTTCATCCTGGAAAGAAGTTTGGTGAAGATATCTGCAATCTGCTCATGTGTAGGAAGGTACTGCACGTGTATTGCTTTCCTCTGCACCATGTCTCTGATATAATGATATTTTATCTCAATGTGTTTCGATTTACCGTGAAACACATGATTCTCAGAGAGATTCACACAATTCTGGTTATCATAATGAATAATGGTAGAATCCATCTCATGATCAAATAAATCTACAAGGAGTTTGTGAAGCCACACTGCTTCATGGACTGCCACACTCAACGCTATATACTCTTCTTCTGCAGTACTCAAAGCCACATAGCTCTATTTCTTGCTGCACCAAGAAACCATAGTAGACCCCAAGGTAAAACAACAATCATATGTTCTCTTCTAGTCCACTACACTCCCTTCCCAATCTGCATCGACATATCCCTATAATATTATGTCTACACCAGAGGCATATCTTAGGCCATATCCAATTGTTCCTTGTATATATCTCAATACATGCTTTGCTGCTATCCAATGAGTCTGTCTCGGTCATGTATCATGAATCCCTCTGGCTGCTCGATGTAAACTTCTCCCTCAATCTCACCATTAAACTTCTCCCTCAATCTCACCATTGAGAAAGGTTGTCTTTACATCCATCAGATGTAGTTTCCAACCCATAGATGTAGCTAGTGTAATGATAGTATGGATGGAAGTGTATTGAGCTACAAGAGAAAATGTCTCCTCATAATCAATTCCCTCTACCTGTGAAAGTCCTCTAGCTAAAAATCTCGCTTTGTATTTCTCGACACTTCCATCAACTACATGCTTGATCTTATAGATCCACTTGGAAGTCACTACAAACTTCCCTTTTGGTCTTGGAACAATATCCCACACATCATTCTTCGTAATGGACTGATACTCTTTTGTCATGGGATCTTGACATACCTGCTGACTTGCTGCTTCTCCATGACAAGAAGGTTCAATATCAATGATGTGGCTTATGGCTGAATCATAGCTCAAAAATATCTTTGGTTTCTTTCTCTCTCAGAATGTGCCTTGAGGAGCTGCATGTCCCTCTGCCTCCTGCAGAGTTTGTCAAGCCCATGCATGCCTTTTATGGCCTACTACAATGTCACTGGGGACATCAACTCGAGCAACTGTATCGACTGGATCAATGGTTGTCTCCCTCTGAACTACTGAAGGGGGAGAATGTACTGTTTCTTCCTTCTTCTCAAATAGTTTGACTCCCTCTGAAGTCTGAAGGATAGACATCTTCCTTTTCCGGTGTTGTTAACCTGGAGACATCTCATGTCTTCTCAGGTCCTCTACTGCTTCTACATAACTTTGTTGGCCTCCCATACTAGGATAATAACCAAGATGACCTCCCATATGGATAACAATCAAAATGGCCTCCTGTACTAGGATAATAACTGACTAAGAAAATTTGGACTCTCGTACCAGTGATCATGGTCCTCCAATAATTAAATAAGAAAAATTGGCCTCTTGTACTGGGATAATAACCAAGATGGCCTCCCATAGGGATAACAACCAAAATGGCCTCTTATACTAGGATAACAACCAACCAAGAAAAATGGACTCCCGTACCATGGATAATGGTCCAAGTCATGAGGGCTCCCACATCAGGGATAATACCCTTTATTATCAATATGCAAGCAACTACAAAGTAATGAAATCAAATAAGGAAGGTAGTACAAGACTTACCTTAGTTTGCAATCATGCTCAATCTTGCTTTTGGTCCTTCTGAGAAAGTTGAGATACAAAAGAACTCCTCGTCGTTCTTACTTGCATTCCTTGAATTCTCTCGAGGCGGCTAATGTTGCTTTCTTTGCACATTACTAGCTCTCACTGTCTTCAAGCGTTCATTATTTGGACAATACTTCATGCTTGATAATTTTGCAAATGTGTCATATATCACATCATCTTCATAGCTCACCCAAAATTATCACCTGGCCTCGTATCTTCACATCTCACTTTGGAGCACACCCATTAGCAAACTAGATCACACCCATAATTAAAATACAATCTTTTATCATGTCCTCTTTCTCCTTTACTATATGATAGAACATTGTTTGTAATAAGTGCCCACACCATATACATAGTTGTAAAGAACTGAAACATCATTTAGGCTACCTCAAAAGAATAATTTTTCACTGCCTCAAAATAGGCCTCAAGGTAGGCCTAACTTGCCTCAGAACAACCTTAGGTCTGTTTCAGATTTTCCTTTTAGCTTACTCGGATCTGTGCCCTCAATGTCATACCTATAACATGCTTAATATGGATGCCAAAAATAAATAGACCTTGCCTAAGGTTACTCTGAGACTGCACAAAATAATAGGTCTAGAACACGTTGCAATAAATCTGTAACGACCTTGATATTCACTCCAAAATTATGCTCTAAAAATAGACTTTGATCAATGTTTGAAGAACAAATTTTAGACCAGGCTTCAATCTTGCCTTTTTGCCTCAGAAAACACACCCAGAACAACACTGAGACTTGCTTACATTCCTCAGGAATTGCGCCCAAGAACAGGCCTATAATACCTCAGGACAATCCTTAAATTAGTCCTTAAATTTGTGCCCAAAAATACTCTTGTAGAAGATTTGTATTTTGTTGACAGACTTCATTATTGTTTGAGTATGCACCTGAAATTTAGCTCTGGACAGACCTTAGATCTCCCTCAGAAAATTTGTCTGCAATTCTGTTTTAGGTTTGTAGTTAGGGGTTCTTCTGGTTGTGATAGCCTCAAAAAGCCTGCGGCCACCTTATCTTTGGACAACCGGTTGTTAGGGTCTTCTGCGACAGCCCTAGAGACCTGCAACCAACCTTCTATGCCCTCAATCAAGCCTGTGGCCAGCTCCAATTTTTATTACAGGGGGTTCGACCCCTTCAAATTTTACCACAGAAGCTTAAGGAGAGGTGCGACCCTCTTTCTTCATACCAGCGGTGGGGTTCTATCATCCCTTAATCTCCATGACCTTCCTTCAAACTGTGCAATGGTCATCTTCAAGACCCGCTCTGAAACCATGTTAAGTTTTGGCTCAAGCATGAGGTTTATTTCATTTTCTGTTTAACATTACTTGAACCATACACAATGACTGCAACAACAATAACTAGTTGTAGTAAGACAACATCACAAGAAGAATAACCATGCATAAGAACACAAGAAATATCCCGGGAAGCCCTTCTACACAAGGGAAGAAAACCCAACAATCCTTTGTTATATTCTCAAGAGAATATCCCCCATCCACCACCAAAGCTAACACACAAAAGGGTGCTGCTGTGATTGAGAAAGCTAGCTCTTAGAAAAGTGTGAGTTGCAGTTCTCATAATTTCAGACCTCAACTTCTGAAATCATGAGATGACACAATGAGTGAGTCAGATCCACAATGGGGATCCACCTTTATTTATACAATAACCGACACAACAAAAGGTGTGTCTATTGGCACAATAGGGCTGACCTATACAACTTAATAATATAATAAATATAATTAATAATTACACAATATTAATTATCTTTACATGGTGGGTTCGACTTGTACCCTTTACAACACAATTAGGGTTACAATTAAATCTTACACTTAGACAACATAGCAAGGGATCCACACGTCCACTAGTGCTCAGCCACTAGGGACACGTCCACCTATGCTCAGCCACATGGATGTCATACTCAACAAAATCATATGGAGTACCACATCATCTCAACTCTCACACAGAGGAGAACGATACACCCATCACATGGGCACACCCAACCACTAGGGGACGACTCAAATATCTAGAGGAGTATGGTGCCCCAACCACTAGGGGATGACTCAACTCTCACACAGAGGAGAACGATGCCCCATCATGTGGGTATGCCCGACACTGAGCTCCCTCTCAGGCCGACTCATCTCAGTCATAGAGGAGAACGTATCATGGAGGATGTCTCACGACGCTGCAATCATCAACAACTACCATGAGGTCTTCGACAAGCCATCACAGAAAGACTAGAGGATCTCAAACATCAGGCATGAAACTTCATTGATTCTAAATGTGGACTTGACAGTACTCTCAAGATGGCTGACTCATAAAGGTCAAGAGACTTATCGCAGAATGGTTGACTTAGATTGTAATACTTTCCCTTGGACAAGAGCATGACATATGAAAAGACTCAAGCAACATGTTATTGACATAAGTTTGTGGCACATGAGGCACCACAAACTCTCCATATGTTTGGAAGAGTAACCAAATGAAGGAGGACACGGTTCTATGTAACTAGCACAACTTCCTAAGGTCATACTAAATCCAAATGCTTGTAGAACAAACTGAAGGATGTGCTTTGTCCAAGAGTGACTAGATTGTTGCCGGTAAAAGAGAATGTTTCCTGTCCCCTCTTTTTGGAATATTTGATTTTTTTTTTCTTTTTCATATATTTAACAAGCTTGAAAAAGACTAAAAGGATGCTACATTACAAAGGAGGAATGAGTGTTATGGGAAAGCAAATTAGTTCCAAGCGCATGGAACATATTGATGCTCAGTGCAAGGAGACATGTGCAGGATAGGGACACTCGATAAAATTCCTCCACGGGTTAGGGTGTCAAATCACAAAGGAAAAAATGATGCAAGGCTTGCACCTAAGGAATGCTCTAGAAGTTCAGCAATAACAAAATGGAATCAACATTAGGCCAAAGATGTAAGAGTGAGACATGCAATGCGATTACGAATTGACACAATGAGACTTCTTCAATATAAAGTTTTACGAGCCCAATGAAGGTAAGCATGACAATTTTTCATGTTTAGAGAGTCTACAAAACTAATAAAAGAAGACTCTAGAGTGGTGTTTTTCGTAAGCTTAGTCTTTGGGGCCCAGAAAAGAATAAAATCATACCAAGGAGAACTCTTCTGGTTATTGGGGCCAGAGTATTCCTTTTTTGTACATAGTTCGATCCGGAAAAGGGTTAAACTTATACTGAAAGGACGACTCTTCAAAACCTTTTTAACGAGTGTGATAGAGACAAGATCACTCAACTATCTTTTCAATTTTAAGGAGTCTGAAAAGAGCTTAACTGTGGACTCCATCGTCCTTTTTCATAAATTTAGTCCCCTAAGCCTAAAAAAATATAAAACATAACTTAGGAGAACTCTCCTGGCGAGACGTGTCTCCTGAGGCATACCTTTTTCCTGGTTAATCTATTGGACGAAAAAAGGGGTAAATTTATTCCAAATAGATGTTCTTTCTGGACCAATTAACGAGTGTGAAAGAAACAAGATCACTCGACGAGCTTTTCCTGTTTAGGGATTTTGAAAAGGGATTAAAGAAGACTCTAGGGAGTTTCCTTTTTGTAAATAATCTCCAAGGCTCGAAAAAGTGATAAACCAAAACCAAGGAGAATGGCCCTTTTTCGCAAATTTAGTCCCTGAGGCTCGAAAAAGGGTTAAACTTAGACCTGAGAATACTCTCCTAGCAAACAGTAGCTCCTAGGGCATACCTTTTTCGTAAAATTAGCCATCCAAACCCAAAAAAGGGTAAACTATCACCGCAGAGATGTGCCTTCAAATTCCACTTTGGCGAGCATGAAGGGCAACAAGATCGCTCGACAATCTTTTCAATTTTAGTGAGTCTAAAAAGAGCTTAAATAAGACTCCATCGGGGCTCCTTTTCGTATATAATCTAAACGAGGCTGAAAAGGATAAATAATCTCTCGCTAGATGTCGCTTTCATAGTTTAAGTGAGCTTGAAAGAAGACAAACCATGCTCTAAGGGAGTCCCATGGGTATAGGCCAAAAAAAAGATGAAGAAGAAGGATGATGCTTCAATGCAAGGTCATGGTGGGATTAAAAGGGACTCCCAAGCCTACAGAAGACTCACAACAAGGATGCCAAAATGCAACACGAGGATATACCTAGGGTATCCATGGGGAGGAAGACTCTACCACCTAATTACGACACTTTTAAAGCAGCATGGACGGTTTTCTGTCACACTTCGGTGGGATCAACCCTATGGCAAAGCAAAAATTGTCAATAAAATGCAAAATGCAAGGTGGTATAAACCTACCCTATATGCAAATGGCGAAAACATAACTTCGTCACAGGATGATATAAGTAGTACCAATGTGTTAAAGAATAGCAAATCCAAAGCATATAAGACATTTAAATGACCAAAAGATCACCAAGGGGAACCAAAACATCCACCGAGCAAACACTAGGGAAGAATACAGGGCAAAACTAGGTCAAAAAATCTATAAATAGAGGTGAAAGGGGTCATTTTCACCATTGCAGTTTGAAACGGTGGACGAAATACCCAAAAATAGTAAAAATCCTCTTTCTTCAATTGCACATCTGGAGAGAAACGGTGGACAAAATCGACTCGTTCTTGAACCAAGTAAGTACCCCTCTCCTTCTCTTGCAAATCCATTCATTTTTCATGATTTTTAGAGGAATTTGGGGGCCACGTGCCCTAAATTTCCTCACGACTATGCGTGTACACGTGATGTTCGCTCAACAAGCGTACAACTACGAATATCTTCAAAACATGGCACATACATGCTTACAAAAGTGATAAAACAAATGCACTAACTCCCAAAATGTTGCATGATCCAGGATGTATGTGCATTGGATGGAGAGAGAGCATGAAGAATTGGACCAAATGGTCGAAGAGGACCCAACAACCATGGCTATACTCAAACAATGCGGAATGTGGAAAATTCTTTTGTTGTTCTTTTATGAGAGCCAAACTAAGACTATTGAACGACTTGATTGAGTATTAGAACCTAGGATGCATAGGCCTTTATGCTAGAAGGCCAATCTTTGACACCAACCACTGAGGATATCTACTTTTTGACCGGTCTCTCTAGGAGGGGTGTGCTGGTGAATTTGACAACCTTCCCTCCAAGGCCATATAACATAGCCCATTATGTTGACATGTATTGTGAATCCAGTACATAAAAAGTAGGCTCTCAAGTTCATATACATAAGATTCAGGATCTTGGATTGAGAGTGGTGTTATACATGATTGGGCGGATTATTGGATCCGCTGCTCTACATCAGGCCTCTCGAGCTCAGATGCATTGTGCAGTGCAGTGTCTGCAACCAATGATATTTGATTGGAGCACTACGATGCTCAACTACATCAAGACACAACCGACAGAGTGTAAGTTGAGGAAAAAGAAAAACTTCAGATTCAGGATAGTACCGTGTGCATTCTTCTTTGAAAAAGTGTCGGGCATAAGCCCAAAGGAGAGTGTGTGAGGTCACATAGCCTCCTTTCCAGCACTGTGTAGATGGCTCGCTTTGATGCCTCTCCAGGGAGCAAGGGGCACGTGAGTGATACGATGACGAGTTCTTCGACTGGTGGAAACGACAAATTCCTACCATCAAGGATTATCCATATGTGGGGATTAGCTTCTAGAGAGACCCCGACATGCCCATGCTTCCAGGCACAACACATGGCGAGATAGGTACGTACTATCATTTTTTTAATTTTTTAATTTTATTATGAGAGAGAAAAAATGTTTTTGGTAATGTCACAGTACCGACTCAAAAACCTGTTATGTACATATGTGGGACCCGTGTGGCCAACGAATTTCCCTCGAACTAGGCACCATCCTCGAGAGCAGACCCAACCAGGAGGATCCACAACAGTGGTAGGGCCATCGTCAATAGAGGCTGAGAGAGTACTGATGCGAATAGAGAGGAACTTGACAGCCCTCACCCGTAGCGTGCCCATGGTAGAGAGATCGAGGATCTACCACCATCTATGCAACCTCATGTAGTAGTAGTACTCAGGGCATGGGTCCAGTTGTTTCAGCGTCTGGCCAACGCCTTAGTGCATTATAGTAGGGCCAATAGGCCTAGATCTTAGATTAGTACTGGACATCATGCGTGCCGGAGCACCCATTTTTGTATCTCTCTTATGTATTGAGGGCTTAAGCCCGACAATGTATACTTAACACTTTTAAGGCATATGACCCACATTTTGTACTGTGACATCATTTTTGGGCACGTTATATATATTTATATTCTTGCCTTATAGAGTAAATATCTTTTGTACAAATATATTTACAAGTGTGTGTATGTGTATGCTTCTAAATTTATATATGTGTAAGATGTCAATCTAAAACATGATTTTCCAATGTATCAGTTAATTGATTAGAGTGCCTAGGAACATGAATATATGTAATATAATCGAAATAACATTCCAAGAGATGTACCCTAAGGAATCGTCGGTGAAGGGTGGGACCTGTTGAAATAATGTAACTGCGAAGAGCATTCTTATTATTATTGGATTAAATCCCCATTGAGGATTAATCATGTCATTATTATTATTATTATTATTATT
>ML788969.1:0-52365 GCA_009831015.1 Picea engelmannii
CCCTATCAATGGTATCAATGGGTAATCAAAATAAATCCCCATTCTTATCATTATACTTGGAATTTATTTACAAGAAACTTAGAAGCACAATATGGAAAAGTTATGGAACAAGATTACTTTAGTCAATTAACAAGAATCAAGCAGTTAACTGATATTTAATATTATAATTCATAATTTCAAGTGTTGACCACAAGGGTGGATAACATAATCGATAAACATTTGTTGGAATCTTACATGGTGGGATTACAGGAAGTCATTAAACATGATATTTTCTTAAAACATCCTGAAAATATCATGGAGGCTATCTAATTTTCTCATCATATTCAAACCAAGAATAGAGCTACACATAAATATACCACTAGCGGGAAGAAAAGATATATTTGGGGATCATAAGGTGATCCAGGAGGATCTAAGGAATGCTCACGGAGGTCCAGGAGGATATATAATGCTCATAAAGGTCCCAGGGGATCCATAAAAGATAAAATTTTGATCGTCTCGAATGATCAAGAATAGGACATCATTGTATAGAGATCGTCATCAGCTTTTGAATGATGCAAACGACAAGTCAAGTGGAGTTCATATGCAAACATTATGAGCAGTCAAAGTTCAAGTCAAATGAAAAAAGTCAAAGGGAAAAATTCAAGAGGTGACACGCGTTACCACTACAATGGTGACATGTGGCACATGACCATATAGGTTGTGCAGTGATGACATGGAACTTTCATATGGTGACACATGGCAAGAAGGTGACATGGCAGGATTAGTTGGCAACTGACTAGGAAGGACATACAGTCCAGGTGGATGAATTATATGTTGATGCATGGAAAAGGTTAGCCAATGAGAGGCCTCCATGCGGAAGCCTCCCATTGTCCATTATGTTCATAGTTATGTAAAATTTATGGAGTCAACAAGGATCGAATCTGCAACCTGCATAAGCCTTAACAAAGCCTCCCCTACCATCGTGCCATCACATGAGTCTTAACCTATATATGGCATAAATTATATTTGAATTTGGTTAAAATTCCATTTGGGGGGAAAGGGAGCCAAGATATAAGCCCCCAACCCTTGGTTGATATGTTATTCCATGCCTCAAATGCCATAGCCCATGCGGGGGCTAACAAAATTTATTCCATCATAACTATGTAATATATGGTTGTAACCATATATATAATAAAACCAACAAATATTCCAACAAAGGAGAGGATTGCGAGGAATGGAACCCTCAAAATCCTTCAATTTTAACCAACAATTTAAGCGTTGTGCCAACCAGACCGCTTGTTACGGGATTCGACCACAAATAGTGTTAAGTTGCATTAAGTTGTGGATGGGAAGTTAAGGACTGCAGGTTATTTAATGGGTGCGAATCCCAATGCCCAGGACAGATTCCCATCTATGCACACAAACCAAGGGAATATATCCCAATGTAGTCCATGAATCCCAAGAAAATATGGATCTCTCAAAGTACGTGCAGAAAAGAGGCCAAGTATGGTTGTCTCATAAAGCATGCCATGAGGTATATTAACAACACCTAAGAAACTTTATACTCATTTTTCATGATTTTTTGCAAGGATCATGAATTTGAGGTATATTTTATGATTAGAGGTCATTTGTAAAATTATTAGTCCAAATTTCCATTAATGAGCTTTTAGCGCATTGTTTTGTGTGTCGAAGAGGGTGAAATTGAGCTAGTTCAGAATTTGGTCGACTTTATAGTCAATTTTTTCAGAATTTTGCAAGGATTTCAATGGTGAACTTATTTTCTTATTTTGAGTATTGGAATTAAAGAGATTCCATTAAAATGGTTGTAATACCCCAATTTTGAGTCTCCATATTAAATAATGTATTTTGTTTATTTGATGAAAGGTTAGAGTACCTAAACAATTAAAAGAGGTCAAAGTGCCTAGGAAATGTAATGATTTGATTATTATCGATAATAAAATACATTGTTGGTTGTTAGACAGACAAGGACAAGAGTTATAGGGGGATATTATTCCACGAGAGAGGGGGCTTAAGGGGATAATTCTTTTTATTATATTTTATTTACCCATGATTGTTTTAATTGAGAGAATCGATTACATGATCTTCTTGGGGAATTCCATGTGGTTCTTGATTTGCAAGTACATGTATAAATGCATCTTGTGGGTTGTTTGGGGTTTCATCTCCATGGTTCTTCTCTATTCACTCTACATTCATTGTTGTCCTTCATTCTTTTTCTTGGTTGGAACTTGGGGGTGAATTGTTGAGGAAGAAGACATTGTTTTTTGGTTGTAGTAATGACTGGTGTATTCCAGCCCTAAAATCCATGCATTCATGTATGTGTTTCATTGGCATGTGTTAATTTTTGTTCATAGATGCGAGTCCTAAGAGTTCCCAGCATGGAGATTCTTGACCAGATGCACTGGAGCCCTAGAAGGAGGTGGACAATCTGAGGGACTATGTGGCAGAGAAGGGGGTCCATTCTCTTTGGTTGTGTAGGCTAGAGAGAAGAGATTTGGTATAGTTTGGATTGTTGTGCGTTGAGAAATATATGAGAGCTTAAGTGTTGACCAATTTGGTAAGTTGAGTGACACCCTAGCACCATCCTTGTGGATTTGTAGCCCTGGATCAGGGGTGACATTATTGTTGATACTTGGAACAACAATGTCTACGGTTGGGTGGAATGTCCTTGGTCTGCAGCAAGTTGGTGATTCATTTAATTAAATATAAGTTCTCTCTGTCATGGTTTCCATTACTTGTGTAGTTATTTATGTTGTGTATTAATTATTATCTCTGAGATCCATGTTTATATTATGCATGCTTGTTAGATATGGTTGTGCATGGCCTAATAAATCTTCTTTAAAAATTCAGATTGATTATCGTTAAATGCATGTTTTGTTATTTTATTTCCCGCATGCATTCATGAATTAATTTTATTACCAGAGATTGATTTTAAGACTTGAGATGAGTCTTGTTATTTTTGGGATCCAACCTATGGGCGATTGGGTTTGTTACATTGTGTTTTCATATGTTTCTTGGAGAACGTATTTGGAGTAGCATGGCCCAACCTAGTGGTTGGGTATGTTACAGATTGGTTTCAGAGCCTGAGTTTCAACACTAGACCTATATGGACCAAAGACAGAGTTGTAGGATACAACATGCTGTCGTGAAGACCTGCTATAGAATCAAGAATACATCGGTCGATGTAAATGGAGATTGTTGATGTATATATGTATATCCCACACTCATAAGGGAAAATGAATACCAAGAGTTTATAAAGAAAATGTGAAGATATATGGATTAAAATAAAACGGGAGAGTATCACTAGTACATATTGGAAAAATTATGACGTTATATTTGCGACGTTATGGACAAAATTGGCCATACTGTCAAAAAATAGAGGAATTTTTTTTTCTCCATACCGCCCAATAACATCGCTCTTGCGATGTACTACTAAAAGCATCGCTCTTGCAACGATGTTCAGAGGAAGTATCTCTTGCGATGATGTCAAATTTTTGTCCCACTTGCGACATTTGTCAAATATTCGTCGCACTTGCGACGTTGTGGACACTAGGTTTTCCCCACCCTAACGGTCACCCAATATTTGACCAAGTCAAATTTGACTTGGTCAACTATCGTCGAAATTGCAGTGTTATAAAATATATAAATATGTTGCATTTTAAAGATGTTGCGACAAGTTTTCTATAATAACGACAGTTCAAAAAGGGTATAAGGTCGTCTTCTTGGCGAACAAAAAATAGGTTTTTTTTTTTTTTCCAATATATGTTTGTGGGGAAGAATGTCAGAAAACATTAGAGGTGGGAAAAAATTAAAGAGGGTGAAAAGGGTGACGATAAATGTTATTTCCCTTGCAAAAATTGTTTTACTAGACGTCCCGAAAGAGTTTTAATAGAAACAACTAAAAAACATAGTAGAAAATATGGGCACATGGACGGGGGATCAAATGAATAGAGTTTCATGGTAATTAGCTATATATATAGATATTCATTATTTGTTTTAATATTTATTGTATTCTCAAAATTTTATATTGTTTTATACAGGCACTAATTTTTCATGATTGTTTGTAATTATAAAGTTAGATTTTCCCCCTAACTTTCTGCAGAAAGCACCAAGTAGTAGAAAAAATGATGTTGTACAAGATGAAGAACATGAAGTAGATAATGAAGATCAAGTTAATGATCCCATGGAAGTAGATGACAATAATAACATAGTTCAAGATGATGAGACAAATCAAATGATCCAAGACTTATTCGGTCATACAGATGAGGATCATGGGGATAGTAGTGATGGTATTTATGATGAACCTCTGATTGAAAAGGAAAATAAACGACTTTATAAAGGGTCAAGAGAAAATATTGTCTCCACTACATTGTTTTTGGTGAACTTAAAGGTTATGAATCATTTTTCGAACACGTGTATGACACAGATCCTAAGGTATGTAATATGTTTCATCACATCTACATAAAGGTTTACTTTTCCCCATTTTTTTAGTGTTAATTAATGTGTAAAATAAAAATGCAATATTTACAATTACTATTATTTACATTAACTATTTATTTTTTATGTTTTAGATTGTTAGGTGAATTTATGTTACCCTCGTCAAATATTTTACCTCGCACATATCAAGATTTACATGCCATTATGAAAGACATTGGAATGGAGTATCAAAGTATAGATGCATGTCCTGATGATAATATTATAATTATGGACAACATGTGTCGAAAAAAATATGCATGGTATGTGGTATTAGTAGATATCGAAGCGATCAAGTAACAAAATGGTCCCTCAAAAGGTTCTCTGACATATTCCCATAATTCCACATTTGCAGCGATTGTTCGGGTGCCAAAGCATAGCACAGTTTATGGATTATCATGCACGAAAGAGAATTGAATATGGTGTTCTTTGAATTCCTGCAAATGGTTATGCATTTAAGGAAATTGTTGGAAAATGGGCAAAATTTACAGATGAACCTCGTAATGTTATGCTTTCATTAGCAATTGATGGTGTTAATCCATTTTGAGAGATTTGGTTTGTTTACTCAGTGTGGCCTATTTTTTTAATCAACAATAACATTCCTCTTTGGATGTCAATAAAGAGGGAGCACATAATGTTGACAACGATTATTCCAAGTATTTGTTTACATTAATTTTTCAAATTTAAGTTTTTCATTTTTCTCTTTCTTTGCATAACATCTTTTATTTATTTATTTATGTATATATACATACCATGGTAGTAATTTCATGTAATTTAAAACAATTAGGTAAGTACCAAGTTAAAGATATGAATGTGCATATCGAGCTTCTTATCGACGAACTGCTAAAGTTATGGGAGGGCATCACTATGTATGACATCTGTAAACCAATTGGGCAAAAGAGATTTGAATGTTGTGGAACACTTTTATGGACAATTCATGATGCCCCGAGACTAAAACATTTTTGTTGTATGTAACGTTCCATATTGCATGCTTGAATAGTATATAATCAATTGAATATATCATGCATGTGGTTTAAATAATCATTTCATATATTAATAATTCACATTAATCCATCTGTTGCAGGTCTTCAAACAAAGGGTAAATTTGCATGTCCAGTTTGTGGTCCTAAGATGAAATGTCGTCGGTCAAAAAAATTAGGAAAGGAGGTGTTTGATGAGTATAGACACTTCCTCTCTAAGAACCATAAGTAACGTACTACTGAAAAATATTTTTTCAATGGGAAACAAGAGACTGGACTAAAACCACAAAGAATGACACCTCACCTATGGAAGTTTCCATATGATAGAATTAATCCTCGAGGTACGCATTTGGTTTATGTATCGTAAATGAAATCATGTTTTGAAATTTTATTTTGATTATTCAATTTATTTTACCGCATTTGATAAAATAGTGTCTGATTTTTTTTGTGCTTCATCAATGTCATCGTCGTGAAGGTAGTAATAATGGGCTTCCACAAGGAATGAAATGTTATCCCACTCAGCTCATGAGGTTTCCTTACTATGATGAGCTAAAAATAGTTCATTTGTTTGATACAATTCATATTGGGAAGAATGTGATAGAAACATTATGTCGAATCTAGATGGTAGGAGGGATAAGAAAAAATTGTCAAAACTTGTAATGACATTCGGGAAGCCAATCATGCAATGAAAAGTGTGATTCGATCAAATAACGATGGAGACCAAAATAACCTTCCATGGTTATTAATAGAGAAGCAAGGAAATGGTGTAAAAGTGGTCTTTCAAAAAATTAAATTTCCCACAGGTTTTTATTCAAACATAAAGAATATCTTAAAGAAGAAAGGTGAATTTGGTGGGGTAAAAACACATGATTGGCATACCTTCATTAAGGTAATTAATAATTTTAGCATTCATATTTATATATTGGTCGTATACAGTTTTTGAGATTTTTTTTTTTTGTCTAGTTTTGAAACAAGTAACAATTCATTTTTATTGTTACAATATGTTTTACCTCTATCTCTCCCAAACGACTTTGAAAACAATGTCAAACAAGTTATATATGATCTTGGAAAACACATGAGGTAAGTAGCTGCAATATGTATGCAACAAAAAAAAATCATTTTTTTGTTCTACTTAATGACATGTGTTTTACTTGTAATGTAATATGTATTGCGTTTTGTTGAAACATGTTATTTTCTTGCGTCATGATCTGTAGATGGTTGTCATTGAAAGAAATCCATGAATATGATATAAAGTATTGGAAGAGGGAAATTCCTCGGATAACATGTGAAATGGAGAAGTATCTACCTCCATCATTTTTCAATGCACAAGAACACTACCTCATCCACCAATTTGAGGAGATTGAAATGTGTGGGCCTGTACACACAAGGTCAATGTGGATGGTGGAGAGGTAGTTGAAATCATTGAAGGATTTAGTTAGACAAAGAGAACGTCCTGAGGGTTCTATGGTGGACGAATATATGGTATATGAATCCATGGTGTATATTAGTCAGTATCTTCCTAAATTAGTAGTGCAAGCTATGTATGCGGTGGATTGCATTTGGGATGTGAACTCCATCAAAAATTTTGAAAGGGAGCAGTTGTTGGGGAAAGGTACAATGAATAAAGTGAGAGGTAATTAAATTGTGGATATTTTTAATAAATATAAATTTTCATTTTTTTGTGTAAATTATCATACTCATTTAATATTTATTCTTTCATAATTTATTAATATTTACCATGGTTATAACTAATATTTAATATAGGTGAATTGTGATTTTTTGATCGGTCAGTTTCTCAAGATTGGGATGCACTACATTTATACATTGCAAACAATCTTGATTGGATGAAGGTATGGATTGATAGATGTAAACAACATCATGCAGTAGGTTATCATGGAAAGAACTGTCTGAATTGGTTAGAGAAGTTTGTCATAATGGAGATTTTGATGTTACGCATAGGGAAATAGATTTAGCATATTGTTTGAAAGATGGAAAGGCAAGAAAATTCACCCATTTTATTCAGTTATTTTATATTATATTAATGTGACTGTAGGTGTGTTTTTTTCATATTATACTTTCCAAGTTATACAAATTTGTTTATTATTAATTGACAATGCATCTTTTATATGTCTGGCATATTGCAGTTGAAACACCACAATGTTATGTGGTGCAATGGTCATAAATTTCGCATCAAACAGTTGGATGAAACCAGAAAAAATTTTGATAGTGGGATAACTGCAGTATTCTAGGTCACTAATGTTTCCCCTAGGAATGATAGATGTCCTCGAGAATCTGAAAATAGATACTATGGTTTTTTTAACGATATTATTGAGTGTGACTTTAATTCCTTCAATTTAGTTTTGTTCGATGTCAAATGGTATAGGTTATGAATGCATGAACATGATGAGGAAATAATTTTTATTCAACATGCCAACAGATTTTCGATGATCAAAACAATGGTTTTTGAAAAAGCAAATGACCGCTATGTTTTTCCAAGTCAATGTGAACAAGTCTTTTACTCAAAGGTTCCAGGTAAGAGGGATTGATAATTTGTTGTTAGATATGATCCAAGAGGAAGGCCAGTAAAGTATATTGTAGATGAAGAAGATGATATTTAAGAAGAAGATGATGTAGATCTAGAGCAAGAATAATATGGGTCGACAAATGAAGAAGACGGAGAAGATGAACCAGGCGTAGGAGACAATGTGCTAATTCTTGATGATGATATCGATGAATATATGATCGAAAATGACATTGATGACGATGGTGATATCATCAATCCTTTCAACATTGTTTCTGAACTGGATGTTGATACATATGTCGAGTTGGATGATCAAGAAGAAGATATAGAAGAAGGATGATACACATGTTGCATTGGTCGATGAGGTACATAACTAGATATTTTAATTTGTATGATTTATTCTCTTTAAATATTTTTTATGCGGGTTAATTATTTTAAGTTTTATTTCATTTTTGTTTTGGTAGTTTCTATGCATGATTACTATGTTTCTTTTGTTTATTTTATATTTTATAGATTGGGTACTATGGAATTGAGAGAAATGTGAGGGGGGGGAGGGGCCATATGAGCTTCCACCTTCACATGGTTGGCCTTGTTTAGTAGAGAATAAATTATTCTCGAAACCAAGAGAAGTTCATTCATTCATATTTATACTCAAAGATCACTCGCAGGCCCACTCTATATATCAACACATCTCATCCTCATTTCGTTTTGATTTTATCAGTTGAATTTTAAAGAAAAAAACTATTAAAAGACATTGTACCAGGGCTAGAGTACATGATGGGAAATAGTGACCTGTGAATGGGGCAAATGTTGAATTTTTTTCAAAATGTTTATGTATGCACCAAAATTTAACATGGATAGACTGTTCACATGCCTTGATGATATGGGAGGGTTTCCATACTCAAATATCACTCACACACCCACTCTTTATATTCATCGTCTGTTTCATTCAAAACCAACATCATGCCAATTAGGCCCATGATTTCGGTCGTAGGGAGAAGGAGATAGATGAGATTTCATATTTAAATAATGATTTCATACTAATATTCTTTATGGAGCAAAAGAGTACTTAGATGAGAGAAAAAAGAAAAGACATAAAATAACTTGAATCTTGTGTGATTAATCAAGTACTTATTTATTAATGTTATTGCATGCCCTTGTAGTACTAGTAGACGAGGGGACGTGCATCTCGGTTGTATTTTAAAAGAAACTAAAAGAAATTATACTAGGTCTATATCAGTACATGATGGGAAACAGTAACCTGTGAATGGGTCCAACATTGAAATTATTTCAAAATGTTTCTGTATGCACTGAAAATTGACATGAATAGACTGTTTGCATTTCCTTGACAATCTGGAAGGGTTTCCAAACTCAAATATTACTCATAGACCCACTCTATATATCGACACATCTTGTCCTTGTTTTTTTTTAATTTTATTGATCGAATTTTAAAGGAAACAACTATTAAAAGACATTGTACTAGGGCTAGAGTACATGATGGACAACAATGACCTATGAATGGGGCCAATGTTGATTTTTTTTTTAAATGTTTATGTATGCACTGAAATTTGACATAGATATACTGTTCACATGCCTTGATGATATGGGAGGGTTTCTAGACTCAAATATCACTCACACACTCACTCTTTATAGTCATCATTTGTGTCGTTCAAAACCAACATCATGCCAATTATTAGGCCCGTGATTTTTGGTGTGGCGAGAAGAAGGTGATAGATGAGATTTTGTATTTAAAGAATGATTTCGTACTAATATTCTTTATGGAGCAAAAGAGTACTTAGATGAGAGAAAAAACAAAGACACAAAATAACTTGAAGCTTGTGTGATTAATAAAGTACTTCTTTATCCATGTTATTGCATGCCCTTGTAGTAATAGTAGACGAGGGGACATGCATCTCGGTCATATTTTAAAGGAAACAACAAAAAGACATTGTACTAGGGATAGATCAGTACATAATGGGCAACAGTAACTTGTGAATGGGGCCAACATTGAAATTATTTAAAAATGTTTCTATATGCATTGAAATTTGACATGGATAGACTGTTTGCATGTCTTGATGATATGGGAGGGTTTCCAGACTCAAATATTACTCACACACTCACTCTATATATCAATGCATCTCTTCCTCATTTTGTTTTGATTTTATCGGTCGAATTTTAAAGGAAACAACTATTAAAAGACATTGTACTAGGGCTAGAGTACATGATGGGCAACAATGACATGTGAATGGGGCCAACGTTGAAATTTTTTCAAAATGTTTCTATATGCACCAAAATTTGACATGGATAGACTGTTCACATGCCTTGACGATATGGGAGGGTTTCCAGAATCAGATATCACTCACACAACCACTCTTTATATTCATCGTCTATGTTGTTCAAAACCAACATCATGCCAATTAGGCCCATGTTTTTTTGCATGGAGAGAAGAAGGCGATAGATGAGATTTCTTATTTAAATAATGATTTCGTACTAATATTGTTTATGGAGAAAAAGAGTACTTAGATGAGAGAAAAAAAAATACATAAAATAACTTGAATCTTGTGCGATTGATCAAGTACTTATTTATCCATGTTATTGCATGCCATTGCAGTACTAGCAGATGAGGGGACGTGCATATCGGTCTTATTTTAAAGGAAACAACTAAAATACATTGTACTTGGGCTAGATTAGTACATTATGGGAAACAATAACCTATGAATGGGGACAACGTTGAAATTCTTTCAAAATGTTTATGTATGCATTGAAATTTGACATGGATAGACTGTTTGCATGCCTTGACTATATGGGAGGGTTTCCAAACTCAAAGATCACTCACACACCCACTCTATATATCCACCCATCTCTTCCTCATTTCGTTTTAATTTTCTTGGTCGAATTTTAAAGGAAACAACTATTAAAAGACATTGTACTAGGGCTAGAGTAAATGATGGGCAACAATGACTTGTGAATGGGGCCAACATTGAAATTTTTTCAAAATGTTTCTTTATGCACTGAAATTTGACATGGATAGACTGTTCACATGACTTGACGATATGGGAGGGTTTCTAGACTCAAAGATCACTCACACACCCACTCTTTATATTCATCGTCTGTGTCATTCAAAACCAACATCATGCCAATTAGGCCCATGATTTTGGTCGTGGAGAGAAGAATAAGATAGATGAGATTTCGTATTTAAATAATGATTTCGTACTAATATTCTTTATGGAGAAAAAGAGTACTTAGATGAGGGAAAAAAACAAAGACATAAAATAACTTGAAGCTTGTGAGATTAATCAAGTACTTCTGTATCAACATTATTGCATGCCCTTGCAGTACTAGTAGACGAGGGGACATGCACCTCGGTCGTATTTTAAAGGAAACAGCTAAAATACATTGTAATAGGGCTAGATCAGTACAGATCAGTACATGATGGGAAATAGTAACCTATGAATGGGGGCAACGTTGAAACTCTTTCAAAATGTTTCTGTATTCACTGAAATTTGACATGGATAGATTGTTTTCATTTCCTTGACAATACGGAAGGGTTTCCAGACTCAAATATTACTCACACACCCACTCTATATATCGACACATATTGTCCTCATTTTGTTTTAATTTTCTCGATCGAATTTTAAAGGAAAAAACTATTAAAAGACATTGTTCTAGGGCTAGAGTACATGATGGTTAACAATGACCTATGAATGGGGCCAACATTGAAATTTTTTCAAAATGTTTTTGTATGAATCGATATTTGAAATGGATATACTATTCGCATGCCCTGGCAATATGGGAGGGTTTCCAGACTCAAATATCACTCACACACCCACTCTTTATATTCATCATCCATGTCATTCAATTGGCATGGTGAGAAGAAGGTGATAGATGAGATTTCGCACTAATATTCTTTATGGAGAAAAAGAGTACTTAGATGAGAGAAACAAATAAAGACATAAAATAACTTGAATCTTGTACTAATGTTCTTTATGGTTGATTGATCATTGGATGAGGTGCATGTGCTACTTTATAGTGCACAAATTCATCGAGTCGTGAAAGTAATGAGTTGGGTTGAATGATATGTAAGTATGTAGATGGTTTCTTCGCCTTAGTGGTCTCATAGCCCAACTTGGGGGTGGAATCTACACTAGACAACTATGGTCGGGTAATGAATTGTTTTTGTGCAGTGAGTTTCTTGGACCATCTCTTGTTAAAAAACAATTTTTCTCTCTTTTAATAATTCTGCAATTTTATTATATTCTCCATCATGACATCGACGTTGTATTCATGCAAGCTATGTGTATGTGAATGTGCTTAATGTTGAACATGGGCATGGTTGCCCTGAAATCATTGAGAATTTGTTGAATTGTTTCCACTGCATTTTAATAATGAATCTATGTATGCTTTTAAATTATTCTAGGCCTTAATAGTAACCAAATATAATACTATGGAAAATAGGTTTGTTAGCAACATGGAATGTTAATGCAATGAAGTGGGTTTTCCTTCTATCGCAGAGAATTTCATTGATGGGGGCACCAAATTAAGTGTGTAGTTTAAGAGCATCAATTAGCTACTACATTGGTCAATTGTGTGAGTTAGGTGCATCAATTAGCTACATTGGTCAATTATGTGGGTTAAGTGTATTAGGATATTTGGGTGGCTTAGAATAGTGGTTTTGGGTTAGTGCCTTAGTGGCCATGTTTGGAATTAGGTGTTAGCACATTAGGGGTGAAAGTTATTGGGTTGATGGGATAGCTACATCCACCCTTAATCCAACACTAACATTAATAAAGGTTAGTTGTGTGCTCTAGTTGCATGCATTACATGCATGGGTTAGGTGTGTGGGTAGGTGCATAAATTAGGTGTATGGCTTATAATTGTAACTTGTTTCTAGATTAAATATGTTGATGGATTTAGTGCATGGGTTAGATACACATGTCAAATATGTAGTGGCATCCATCACAATGTTGATGTGAAGCAAAATCCCCAATTATAGATATGATAAAATCCAATCTTTCCAACAAGCTATGCCAAGGGGAGAGGACCAACACAATTTTAAGCCAACCCCATGCATTCAACTTCCAAGAGAGAATGGTATAGAATAGTTAGAAGGACTAGGGTGGATAACTAAGTGAATTGTGTTGTGTTTCATCCATCAAATGACCAAGTGCCCCATGGTAATTTCTCTTTAGGAGACCCAAATGAGTGGGAATGTGTTTCCATCCATAGGTTCGATGACCAAAGCCAATCTAACCAAAGCCAAAAACACAATAACAATTAGTTCAAGAGAGAACCCATCAATGGCGACACAACATTAGAAGGGATAAGACAAAGGATCAACATAGAGAAGGAAGGTTTATCTCATGAATGACACACGTTCCCAGGGAATGTGATTGCATTTCAAGTCATTTTGAGAGGGGTGGAGGTAAAATTCCCAACTATAACCCATCATGGGATGTAATTTCCCACTTAGACATCATGGGTGTGAATGAACTTGGCATGTAGTTGGGTTTCTCGAGTGTAAATTATTTTTGAGTGTAGTTTCACTTTCTCACTAATTGCAAGGATTTGCAACAACGAGGATGTGTTATTGTCACACTATCCATTAAGGAATTATAAACAATGAAACATCACCCCAAAACCATCGATAATTATAAAACAGTTGGCTTTATCCCTGGTACCCCAGGCATTAGACCTTACACCAAAATCATTGATATTTGTTTGATGGGATATTTGTCTAGGGTTATGAGTGTATCGACCTTTCCACTACTCTTGATGTTCCTAATGTGGACTCTACTCCAGTGTCACGATATAAATCTTGTGATTGTGGAGTATTGACACTTGTTCTTGGTGAAATAGAGACATATGTTGTATCACCCAATACAATGGCAAGTATTCCTAACCGCCATACTGTGTCCTTTCTTGACACTTGCCTTAGAAGAATCATATTGTGAGTTGTCTAGCACAATGGTAAGTGTTCTCGTGATTATGACTATATCCTCGCGAGGATATAGTCATAATCGCGATGGGAAACAGTAACCTGTGAATTGCAAGAAAAACCTCTTATACCTCGTAGTTAAGGCCTCTCTTATACATGTCCTTACTGCAAAAAACCTCTTGATGGTGTCCTAGTTATCAATTTTATTATTCTTATTATTATTATTATATATATCAATGGTTTCCTAGATTATTATTATTATTATTATATATATCAATTGTATATATTATATTAAATAATATATAATTGATATATATTAATTATATTAAAAAATTAAAAACAAAACAAAACAAAAAAACAAATTTCAAACAAAATAACAAAAAAGAACAAATTTTAAATTGCATAATGAGCTCGTGCCCATTCACACATAGCAACACTAGAGTGAAACCCCACCATTCTAGCCCAGCGAGAGGCAGGAGAGAACCCCATGCAGTGGTGCAAAACCCCTGAAACATGATCGTCATTTGAGCCCAACGAGAGTGAGGAGAGAACCCCCGCATAGTGGAGATAAGGAGGCCCTATACCACAGTGAATTGTGATAGTCCAGCCCAGCACACTTGATCAAGTGACGTTTTTTATCTCCTAAAATAAACTTTTCATTCCTTTTTATTTTTAGGTGATAGCATAGTCATGAATAACTGTCATTTTTTATTTTTTGTGGTCTATGGTCTCCAAGCATAGAGAATAAGTTGTAAATTCCAAAAATAAGTCATTTTGACATTTATTGTTTTCAAAAAATAAAAGAAAATATTTTCGGCGGCTAATGTTGTTTTAAATCTTAGGATGAGCCGCCGAAAGTTCAAGCTTTCGGTGGGAAAACGACATTTCAAAAAGATAGAGGAGCCGACGAAAGTGCAGAATAGGCTTTTTAGACAGCACATCAAGTGAGCCTGAATGTGTATTGAAGGACATATGTCATCAAGACATAAACACCGCTTAAGTGGATTTTTGGCATTATCCCACAATCTCAGCCATCGTTTATGTGTTAATCATTTCAAAATGGTTATGCAGATCGTGTGAGGGTTTCGATGTCTTATCATTTCAGAAGACTGTTCAGCCATCATTACATTCTTTCCACTCATTCTTGAATCTTGTTAACACCATCAAAAATCCATCATTCGAATTTAAACACAGCACATGATGGTAGTTTATAAAAGTTGCTCTTTTCACCATTTGATAACACAGAAGTCATTCCCTTTTGCCTGCAAGCTCCTGCCTATTAGTAAAAAATATTTGTTTCAGGTATTTTCAAATTAATTCATGGTTATTACAGATGGGGAAAAGGCAAGGAGGTCCACCTCTCAAAAAGGAGCTAGACAACATACAGTATTTACAATCTCACCCAGAAATCCACCAGTATTTTTCAAATGCAGGTTGTCTCACTTATGTCGAAAGGCTACAAGAGGGATACCACCAGGGTATCACAGAAGTTTTTTCTAAGTCTTTTGATTGGAAAAAAGGCCATAGTTGGCTCTTTGGAGATACAAGCATATGAATCCACCATAGCCTCTGCTACAGTCATTCCAAGGACAGGGAAGAACTGGTTCAATACTACTGTCACAAAAAACTTGGAATTTAGACCATACTTGAAACCAGAGTTTCAAGACATAATCTGGAAAAAGACATCTCTAGTTCCCACTTGGAAAAGAAATGGCAAACTCTTCTCAAAGCCATCCAATTATACATAACTATAGAAGGAAGGTATGACAGGGTCATGTTGTATCATTTCAGGCTAATGGATCACTTTACAGGGAAGACACCTTTAAATTTGCCATTTTATTTCCACAAAAGTCTTACTAAGATGTGAAATGGAGTTCAGGCTGAACCAGACAACATTCAGAATACCCTTTTTCATTTTGGTTTGATAAAGATGATCAGTGTAGAAGAATTAAAGAAGAAATAAAGGACATAGGAACACTTTGTATTCTGGGAAGGTTTTTAGTTACAATCTCAACCTGATAAAGGTAAGAAGAAAGCAGGTAATAAATCATTGACTCCTTAAAGCAATTTGAAAAGGAGGAGAGCCATCATTCCCAAACCATCAACAGAACTAGGATCCAGTTCAAAAGCCAAAAAAGAAAATAAGAAGCTAGATTTTGATAAAGACACAGAGAAGGATGCACCAAAGAAGACAAATTGTCTAAATTTTCCATATCCATATTTAGATGAAGAACTAGAAAAAGAAGAAGTCCCTGTTGATGAAAATATAGAACTTTCTATGGAGAAAGCACCAGAGATTGAGATTTTCACAAGTCTTGAAAAAGGTGAAACCTCTAGCAACAAAAATAAGAAAAACAAATCAAAGAATATTGTGAAACTCAAAGAGAAAATAGCACAGCAGGAAGTGCTAGAGAGGGTGATAAAGGCTAGATACGAGACTCTAGCAAAGAATTTCGCAGACACCAGCGCAGCCTTGGAAATATTGGCACTTGAAAGTGTAAAGGAAAAGAATAAGAAGAAGAGGATCATAAAGGACAATCAAAGGCTATGGATATTAGCTAAGCATTTGAAGAAAAAAATCAAAAATTTGAAGGCCAAAACAGCTACACACCCAGATTTGCATGTTCTTGCAAAGGTTGCTCAAAATTTGCAAGTGGATCAGTCCAAATAAATCAAGAAGAAAACTCATTTTTGAATTGTTTATATTTTTTGGCAAACCCAGGCTTTTCAATGGCATAATCAGCATAACAACACACAGTTAGCCGCCGAAAATCAGGGCTTTCAGCAGCTAACTCACATTTTTCAAGGCAAAAGAGCCATCGAAACTGTAGGAAACGGATTTTGAAGATATGGAGCTTGAACAAAGGATATTTTCAGTGATGAAGCATAAGGGAATTTCAAACAAATTTCTCCATACATTTTGGCTTCTTGTCTCAGAGTTTTGAGGCATTGAACAAGGTAGATAGGTAGATGATTAGCCTATGATTGTTGAAGATTGCTTACAAATTTTGAGAAACACATCCAACTATTGAAGAAAGACACCAGCCTTATCATCATACATCAGGACCTTCATGCAGTTGTCGAATACTTAGAGGATTGAAGACAAATTGAATTCTAGAAACAGATTAGATCAATACTCTTTAAAATATTGTTATAACAGTTTTCTTTTATTAGTATTTCAGATCCAATTTCTCAGGAGCTGAAATTGCTTGTAAAGGCTATAAAGCCTATCAATTTTACAAATTGAGGGTTCGATTCTGGATATAGAGACCTTGATTCTATTGTAATAGACTTTCAAATATATAATACAAATCACAGTTTCCTTTCATTATTGATGTCATATTGCCATTACCTTTCTCTTTCTATACTTTGATTCAAGTTTGTTTTAACTAGTAATGATTGTTATCTCATGTTGACAGTTCATAATCTTGATTTAATAATTAATATACACTATCTTATTTGACCCATCACATGTGTGTTCTAGTTAATAAGCATAGCTTTCTTCATCGACCAGTTAAGCTACCTATCTAATCATTAATTCTTGAAAGCATTGTCTCATTTGGTTATATACATTTGACTATATTGATACCAATCCAGTAGGTAAGTTATCCCATTTGATCCACACATAAACACAAAAACAATTACACTTTAAGTTACCAGGATTCTTCAATATACAACTTGAGAAGGACTTCTGGGGAGATAACAAATTGGTGTTGTTGTCGGGGAGAGGAGATTGAATATCATCTTTCCTAGGAGACGACACAGAGATGATCCATGATGATAGAAAAGGATTAGACATTACATTGGCTTTAATCATCTATCTGGTGACTCCACAAGTTCATCCTGGCTCCAAAGAGAATCAATACCAGGGTGAATCCACAAGAATCACCTGTCACACCAGTACCCAATCCAGAAATGATTCTCAAAAGAGGAAGATCATTTCAAGGTCAGACTTCAAAATCAGGTACTAAAAGTAATCCTCTTTCTCATTCTAAGAAATCAATAGAATAAAACACTGAATATTCTTCCTCTAAGATTGTTAGTGAAAGATCAACTATAATAGATTCAGAAGAATCAATTGTTGAAAATGTTTTTGTAGAAGAAGTGATAGGCTCAAATTTGGTTGAAGAATCATCTAATACTTTAGAAAGAAATCACAACTCCTCATCTCTTGATTCCTTTCACTCACAACAGGAAGAATACCATATAAATATTCACACTAACCTTCTTTTTGTAGAGCACATTCTTCAAGAATTGTCTACTAAAGGTGAAGAAAACTTGGTTGAACAACTTGCAAATTTCTTTATAGCCTCATATCAAACTTATTTTCCATCAAAAAGTTCCCCCCCTTTTCAATTAAATCCCCCCAGTGTTGAAGAATCTAATAAAATTATCTCACCTCTCTCACCAATAGTCATTATGGCTGCACTTGCTCCATTGACCAAAATGCAACAAATTCTAGCTGCTAGATATGCACCTCTTGTTTTGAAAAATCCACCTGCAACCATGCCTACTGGTGATTACCAAAAATATATGCCAAAATTCACAGGAGAGGGAGATGTAACTGTAGAGGAACATATATAATCTTTCTATAGCTATGCTGAGAACTTAAACATAGAAGATGTTGATGTCTGGACCAGAGTTTTGTCCAGAGCTTGGATGGTCGTGCTAGGAAGTGGTTCAAGGAACTTTCTGTTGGTTCTATAGTTGGAATAGAAGATTTGGATGATATATTTTTAAAAAACTGGGGAGATAGGAGAGATTTCTTGTACTATATCATAGAGTTTGGAAACCTGAAGAAAGAAAATGGTGAATCTGTGTCTAATTTCACCAAGAGATTCAACAAAATGTATAGTAAAATACCTGCAGAAATCAAACCTACAGAGACTTTTGCCCAAATCACTTATGCCAACTCATTTGACTCTGAATTTTGTTTGCTACTGAGAGAGAGAAGGTCTACTACACTTTCCTTGATGCAAGATGTTTCCCTTGAGGTAGAGTCAAATATCTTAGCTGCTCATAAGTTAAAGGGAAATGTTGATAGAAAAAAGTAGAAGGAAGAAGCCTCTTCCCCATCAATTCCAAATCCTAAGATAGACAAATTGGCTAAGATGCTAGAGTCATTAACCTCATAAATGTCCAATCTAAATATTTAAAATAAGTAGCCTACCAAAGGAAAAGGTTCCTATGAATACCCTCACATAAATCCAAATTAGAATCCTAACACTTTCAGGAGAAATAATCAACAGTTTCAGATCTTAAAGAAAGAGAGAAATCCCAAAGAAGATAAGAAGGTAAAATCTCCTCTCCAAAATACTATGATGGATGAAGATGAATATTATTTTCAAGAAGAAGAAGAAGATAATATTCACTGCGTTGGAGATGATGTAGGGAAATCCTATCTGACACAACATGATTATGAAGAGACATTAATGAATGAACAAATAAATGAAAATTTTGTTGACAATGGTTTTTTTCAAACTGATGATGAGAACAAATACAATTTAAGATCTAAGTCAAACACTGCCGAACAGAGTGCACCAGCTCCTCCCAAGAAGACTGCTTCTCATGCCAAGCAACAAACTCAAAAAGATCAAATTCCTAATGACCAGCAGATTGCTTTGAAAACCCCTTCAAATGAGGTAAATACTTCTGACAAAACCTCTTTCTCTTTCAATTTTGAAGCTGAGATACAGAAAATCAAAATCCCCATCCCTTTGGTTGAGTTAATGAAAAATGAATCATTTAAAAAAGATATCCTCAAGACTCTTGATCCCAAATCCATATCTTCATCTACTGATATTCTTAATATATATGATGACAAGCCAACCATTGTCTTAGGTCAAATGATAGAAGATAGAGATGAAAGTTGTCCACCTTTTTATATCTCTCTGAACATTCATGACAAAACATTGCATAACTGCCTACTAGACTCTAGATACTCTCACAATCTAATGCCAAAGGCAGTTATGGATGAGCTTGGAATAGAAGTTACTAAAACTTACCATGATCTTTTCTCATTTGACTCTAAAAAAGTTAAATGTCTCGAGTTCATCAAAGATTTGGCAGTAACTTTAACTCAAGCATCTATGAAAACTATGGTCATGGATGTAGTTGTAGCAGATATTCCACCCAAATTTGGATGTTTGTTATCAAGATCATGGATGAAGAGGTTAGGAGGAACTCTTCAAATGGACTTTTCATACGTTATTATCCATGTTTTTGGAGGAGTAAACAAGAGACTATACAAAGAGTCACATCTTGCCTACATTATCAGTGATGAACAAAATCCATCCAACCATCCTATTTACTCAGTTGACACAGGTATGGGATCTTGCATATTACAGTTTAATGATTCACTATCATATTCATTGTTTCTTAAAAATTCTGCAGTTCAGTCCACAGAGGTAGGAGAAGATGATCTTTGGAGTATGTTCTTTGATGGGGCATGTACTAAAGAGACTGTTGGAGCAGGGGTTGTATTTATTTCGCCATCTAAAGAAACTACACATTTGTCATTCAAGCTTGATTTCAAAGTCACAAATAATATTGAAGAATATGAGGCTTTGCTCTTAGGTTTGAATGTTGCAAAAGAAATGAAGATTAAAAGGTTGCAAGCATATGGAGATGTTGATTTAATCATTCAACAAGTAAATAAGTATTTCCAAGCTAAGCATGTGAGGTTGAAATCTTACAGAGATGAGGTTCTAAATGTGATTGTTGTGTTCAATGAATTCAAGATCTCATATATTCCTAGGGCCATGAATCAGTTGGTTGTTTCATCTAGTACTTTCATACCTCCTTTGCCCCCAAAGTTGAATTATGAAATTCAGGTAAAGTATAGGCCCTCTTTACCTGACAATGTTAAATTCTGGAAAGTATTTGAAGATGATGCAGAGATAAGCATATTCCTAGGAGTGATGGATGAGTTTTCAGATTTACAAATTGATCAGGAAAATGAGCATAATGAAGAGACTCAAAAGCCTAAATTCATAAATGAAATTGGATCCCATGAAATTGTACAGCTCTCTACCAACCGTATCCCCAAAGGTTTGGTTCCTTTAGAGAGACTTTTTGATCATAATGATGTTTCCATTAAACTAGAAAAGAAGGAGGAAGATTATGATGTGTTTTAGTTCAATGTAGCAAATGAAGAAAACCCCAAGTATGTTAATCTAGCTTCTCATTTGACTGATAAACAGAAATATGAATATGGTGAGTTGTTAAAGGAATTTTCCGATATATTTGCATGGAAGTATAGTGATTTGAAGACATACAATACAAAGATCATACAACATAAAATTCCTTTGAACAAAGACACAAAACCTTTCAGACAGAAACTTAGATCATTCAGTCCAATGTTGTTGCCTATTATGGAGAAAGAAATCAAAAAGATGTTGGATGCCAAGATCATCATCCCTCTTATATATTCTGAATGGATTTCCAACCTTGTTCCTGTTAGAAATAAAAATGGTGAGATTAGACTCTGTGTAGACTTCAGGAATTTAAACAAATGCTCTAGAAAAGATAATTACCCATTGCCTAAGATGGAACATATTTTGAAAAAAAATTCTGGAGCTAGTGTCATGTCATTTATTGATGGCCTCTCAGGGTATAATCAAATTCTAGTCCATCCAGATGATAGAGAAAAAACAACCTTCACCACACCATGGGGTACATTCATGTACGAAAAAATTCCATTCGGATTAATGAATGTGGGAGCCACATTTCAGAGGGAAATAGACATCGTATTTGTGGGGGGAAAAGAAATTTGTTTTGATTTACCTTGATGATATCACAGTTTTTTCATACAGCCATGAAGATCACTTGCATCATCTAAGAAATAATTTCTTGAAATGTAGAAAGTATGGCATTTCTTTAAATCCCAAGAAATCCCATTTTGCACTCAGAGAAGGAAAGTTGCTTGGGAATATTGTTTCTGCAGATAGAGTGAAGATCAATCCAGCAATAGTAGAGGCAATTCAGAAATTGTCTCTCCCAAGATCCAAGAAAGATATCCAATCTTTCCTTGGAACCGTAAATTTCATCAGGAGGTTTATTGCAAATTTTGCAGAGCTTACTAAATATATCACATGCATGTTGAGAAAGGATTTTGAAGTAAAGTGGATAGAGGAAGCCAGACATTCTTTTGAATCTATCAAAAAAGCTATTATGACAGCCCCTGTCTTAATTAGCCCAAATTTTGATAAAGATTTTTATATTTTCTCATTTGCCTCTAATGATACAATTGCAGCAGTGTTGTTACAGAAGAATGAAGATGGGCATGAGCAGCCAGTATCATTTTACAACAAAGTTTTGAGAGATGCTGAAATCAAATATGACCCAATTGAAAAACAGGCCTATGAATTAATCAAATCACTTAAAGATTCTAGGATCTATATACTACAGGCCAAGGTAATAGTATATGTTCCTTCTATTTCTGTGAAAGATGTCCTGGTTCATCCTGACATTGATGGGAAGAGAAGCAAGTGGATTGCGGAAATGATTGAATTTGATATTGATATTAAGCCAGTCAAACTTGTCAGAGGCCAAGAGCTTGCCAAACTTCTTGCAGAGGAAAATTGTAAAATGCCAGGGATAAATTTTGTTGGGGTAAATGCAGAAAGCATGCAGTCTCAGATTTTAGAAGAGAAACTCACTTATGATTTGCAAGTATCTTCTCACTTGGTTGACTATGAATGGTACAGTCACATAATATATTTTTTACAGAATCTTGCAGCTCCTCCAGACATGAGCAAAACACAGGTGAGAGATTTAAAACTTAAGGCCATTAAATTCTGCATTAATAACAAAATGTTATTTTGGAAAGATCCCTTGGGTGTACTTTTGAGATGCATCAACAAAGAAGAATCAGTCCAGACTATGACAGAATTTCATAGCAGTGAGTGTGGTGGATACCATTATTGGAAAACCATTGCTCACAAAATTTTGAGAGCCAGATATTATTGTCCTTGTTTGTTTTCTGATGTATGTGCTTATGTCAAGGCACGTGATAGGTGTCAAAGGTTTGCAGGTAAGCAACAATTGAAATATCTTCCCCTTAAACCTGTTGTGGTCACAGGCCCTTTCCAACAATGGGGTTTGGATTTCATAGGGGAAATCCATCCACCTTCCAGCAATCAACACAGATGGACTCTAGTCGCCACTGACTACTTCACCAAGTGGATTGAAGTTATCCCTCCCAGGAATTCCAATCACACTGTAATCATAAATTTCCTATATGATCACATATTTTCCAGATTTGGCTGCCCAAAAATATTAGTCACAGACAATGTTGCAGCATTCAATGATACATCTTTGGTGAAGTTGTGTGAAGACATGGGGATTCAGTTAGTGCATTCTACATCTTACTATCCATAATTCAATGGCCTTGTTGAGTCATCAAATAAAAGTTTGGTAAAAATTATTAAAAGGTTGCTTGAGCAGAATACAAGGGGTTGGGATTCAAAATTGAAATTCTCTTTGTGGGCTGATAGAGTGACCAATAAGAAATCAATTGGCACATCTCCTTTCAAACTGGTATATGGCACTGAGGTTGTCTTTCCAATTCAACTTGCATTACCAGTAGCCAAATTTCTTCAAGAGGTAGATTATGAGCCTAATGACCTTACTAGAAGGATTATTCATTTAGTGGAGTTGCAGCAGGTCAGAGAACAGTTGTTGGAGAAAACAGAAATGCACCAGAGAAGGATGAAAGAGACTTTTGACAAGAAGGTGAAGACATACATCTTCAAAACAGGGGACTTGGTTCTAAAGTGGGATGCAGCGAGACAAGAGAAAGGTAAACATGGAAAATTTGATGCATTGTGGACAGGCCCATTCATTATTTCACAGGTACAGCAGAACAACACTTTTGTTCTCTAGAATCTAGAAGGTGAAGAAGTCACAGGTGGCCCATTCAATGGGAATTTTCTCAAACTTTATTTCTAATGAGGCTTTCTCAAGCCTTGCTCTATTGTAAATATTTATTTTCAGTTTTTCATTTTCAGTTTGTGTGTCAAAATAACCCCATGCCCAATGGAATACTGAGTCAAGTCAGTTTTTAGTCTTAGGTGATAGGAAGGCTACTGATTCAATAAAGGTTCTTGAAACCTCACAGGGAGGATTTCATCCCCAATAGGAGCGAGATGTTATCTCCTAAAATAAACTTGTCATTCTGTTTTATTTTTAGGTGATAGCATAGTCATGAATAAGTGTCATTTTTTATTTTTTGTGGTCTATGGTCTCCAAGCATAGAGAATAAGTTGTAAAGTTAGAAAATAAGTCGTTTTGACATTTATTGTTTTCAAAAAATAAAAGAAAATATTTTCGGCGGCTGATTTTGTTTTAAAGCTTAAGATGAGCAACCGAAATTTCAATCTTTCGGTGGCAAAACAACATTTCAAAAAGACAGAGGAGTCGGCGAAAGTGCAGAACATGTTTTTTAGACAACACATCAAGCGAGCCTGAATGTGGATTGAAGGACATATGTCATCAAGACATAATGACTACTTAAGTGGCTTTTTGGCATTATCCCACGATCTCAGCCACCGTTTACGTTTTAATCATTTCAAAATGGTTATGCAGATCATGTGAGGGTTTTGATGTCTTATCATTTCAGAAGATTGTTCAGCCATCATTACATTATTTCCACTCATTCCTGAATCTTGTTAACACCAGCAAAAATCCGTCATTCGAATTTAAACACATCACATGATGGAAGTTTATAAAAGGCGATCTTTTCACCATTTGATAACACATAAGTCATTCACTTTCGCCTGCAAGCTCCTGCTTATTGGTAAGAAATATTGGTTTCGGGTCTTTTCAGATTAATTTGTGGTTATTACAGATGGGGAAAAGGCGAGGAGGTCCAACTCTTAGAAAGGAGCTAGACAACATAGAGTATTTACAATCTCACCCAGAAATCCACCAGTATTTTTCATATGCAGGTTGTCTCACTTATGTCGAAAGGCTATAGGAGCGATACCACTAGGGTATCACAGAAGTTTTTTATAAGTCTTTTGATGGGAAAAAGGCCACAATTGGCTCTTTGGAGATACAAGCAAATGAAGCCACCATAGCCTCTGCTATAGGCATGCCAAGGACAGGGCAAAAGTGGTTCAAGACTACTGTCACAAAAAACCTGGAATTTAGACCATACTTGAAACCAGAGTTTCAAGACATAATCTGGAAAAAAGACATTCCTAGTTCCCACTTGGAAAAGAAATGGAAAAATCTTCTCAAATCCATCCAATTATACATAACTACAGAAGGAAGGTATGACAAGGTCATGCTGTATCATTTCAGGCTAATGGATCACTTTACAGGGAAGACACCTTTAAATTTGCCATTTTATTTCCACAAAATTCTCACTAAGATGTGCAACAAAGTTTGGGTTGAACCAAACAGCATTCAGAATACCCTTTTTCATTTTGGTTTGATAAAGATGATCATTGTAGAAGAATTAAAGAAGAAAGAAAGGACATGGGAACACTTTGTATTCTAGGAAGGTTTTGAGTTACAATCTCAACCTAATAAAGGTAAGAAGAAAGTGTTATAACCCTAAATTGCACCAAACATGCTTATGTGGCATCAAGCCATCTCATAGCCCTTCTTTGCCAAAAACTACTGAACAACTCTTCTAAAAAGTCCGTTTTTAAAAGTCCACGCTAGCTAGTCCACTACATCCCACGTGGATCTATAGTGTCCACGCTAGCAGGCCCACTACAGCCCGCGTGGACCTTCAGAATCATGAAAAAAGGAAAGTTACCGATGGAACAAAAAGCTATGGGTGAGTTAACTGGAACTCCCGGCCATGCATGGTCGAGGGTTCATCCAAATACCTAGCTCCTTCTAGCCTATAAAAGAATGGGTAGGGGTCCCATTTGGAAGGAGGAAAAATATAGCAAAGAAACTCTGCCCATTTACATATTCCATTGTCCCAACCCTTTAGCCTTTCCTAATGCCAAAGGAGATTTAAAGCAAAGCAGTTGAAGGACAGAAGAAGAGGAGCCCAGGATCAGGTTCAAGGAGCAGTGGTCGGTCTCAAATTTTGTAAGTTGACTCATTTTAAGTAATAAAGAGAATGATTTTCCCATCCCAATTCATGAACTTTTTATGGTTTGATTAGTTTATGTTTGATTTCTAACCTGCTAGTATATAAGTAGTATGCATGCATAGTTGTTGCTCGTCTTGAATTCTAGTCAGCTTTGGAAGGAGCATTGTGAACAAGTAATCAAGCACAATGGAGGATCGATATCAAATGCCAGTAACGAGGTAGGTTGATATTTCCATGCATTTACTAAGAAAAGGGGATTTAAATCTAGGGATGAAGGTAGAGAGTAATTTCTATTCGGTCATATCTGCATGCAATGTCTGAACTCTATTTGCTAGTCCGTAGGGTGTTTTTCCCCAACAACAGAATTGGCGACTATACTGGGGATTAACTCTTTGGGTTCCTGGAATTTTATTTAGTTTTTGGGTAGTTTAAAGACTAGTTTTTATTGCCTGTCTTTTCTTTTCATTTCTGTAAAGTCTGAGCTAGCAGGGAGTCTAGTTTTCCATACCATCTTTCCCTGACTTTTTCTTGACTGTGTTTGTCGGGACCCACAGAGGTACACGCGGCCTGCACAAGGCCTAGACGTGTGTACCCGCGCCCTATCCTCTTACAGCTCGCGTGTGAACGCTAGTTGTAGAGGTAGCAGTAGCATGTCAGAGTTCAGAGAACCTCAGAGGCAATCCTCCTCTTCCCTGTCAGAATCACATATTCTCAGGGGGTTTTCTGAAATTTTGTCTGAGTCTTGTTTGCTAATAGTCCTATCTCAAATTGTTTTTTCCTTATTATTTTTTTCCTTGCATTATTTGTTTTTCTATTAGAAAGAGTATCCAAACCTTCAAGGGATCCGGTTATCAATATTAGTGGTCTCTTCCTGGTTTGGTCTGTCTGTTTTTTTTTTTCTGAGAGTTTAGATATACATGCGGCCTGTACAAGGTCGGCCCGCATGTACATGCCCTCTGTTGTTGTTCAGCGTGCGTTCGCATGCGTTCTATTTGAGTGACATTCGTGTGCTTGTACAAGCTACTTTTTGTTAAAGGTGAGGCAGTCATCCTCTCCTTTGATAGAAAATATTCCTCTCAGGTGTTTGAATCTTTGTTTGAACAGTCAGTAGCTTAGGATTATTGTTACCCTTAGCTTACTTTTTCTCATTTAAAACATTGTCAGAAAAATAAAAAATAAAAATTTACGGTTTTTAGACAAGCGTGAGAGTCATTGTTTTTACAATTGCTATTATGTGATTTTTTAATCTGATTCTTTGTGATCTTCACTTTAATCCAGAATTGTTTTTCTTGGTTTTTTTGCTTGTCGGTATTTTCCCTTTCTTGCTTTACTAGCACTTAAATAAAATAAAATAAATCTCTTTTCATTTTCTTCTTTGGTTGAAGAGTGTGTTTCTGCATCATTAGCTAGGGAAAAGTCTTTTATTTCATAAGTTTTTGCAGTTCACTTAGATCATAAGCAGCTTGTAGTCGAGCGAAATTCCTGTGAGTTTGCTGTCCAAAATCTTAGAAAAGTTAAAAAATCTTTCTTTTGAAAAGTTGTTCAAATTTTGCATTCAGTAAAAGTTTTGTTTCCAGCTTTTTTATTCATTTTTTTCTTTCGTCTTTTACACATCGTCAGTTTCACCCTCATACCCCTTGACATAAGATAAAGCCATAAAAGTAATGTTAAATTTAAAATCTACTATACTTTTATGTTTGTAGGGTTCACAAACTAGTTCAAGACTAGGGCCTTGGATTAGGTTGGAGAGGAAACTCTTCAAGGCCATTCAAAATCAAACATTGGAGTCTGAGATAGGGAGTGTCTAATTCCAGTTTCGTGGAAGTTATCCGGGACCCCCCTCTAACACAGGGGATAAACACGAGATCACGTGCGGAAAGGTAGCGGAGATAACCCCTCCAAAGCCGGACCAATCGTAGTGGAGAACACATATAGAGGGCTTGTTTTGGGATTCTGTCGTTTGCATTTGCCATGGGGCTTTGTGGGTCTCGAATCCATTCAAGGTCCTCAGTTGTCTTCTAGACCATTTTCTCTCGATACCCTTAACAGGTTTCGGGCTTGATACCCTGCTCATTGTGGTCTACCCGACTTTCGACTATACCTGCCTGGTGACTGTTCGCGTGTTGGCAACCTAGTTGTCAATCTTTGTTAGGGGCATACATAGGTGACTATGGGGGTATACCACAGTACCTAGGACATACATCGGGTGACACTTTGCAGAGTATACCCGGAGGGTGATTCCGTGTTCGAGTTGCACTTGCACCGGTAAGTTGCTCTAGTGTTGGTTGTTGTAACTGTTCTTCCAATTAATTTAGTGTTTGCTTGTCTTATCTTCTAGGGACTTTTTTCTTAGTGTGTGTTACTTTTGAGCATTTAGACTACCTTAGAGTGTCTTGGATCTTCTCATATAGTGGAGGATCCCGAGCTCCATCGATCACGAAGGTTTCTTGGCCTATCTCCGATTACACTAGAGCCACCCCTGCCACCATTAAGGCGGAAGCTAGACCAACAAGGGTCTTTTGAAGTGACCGGGTCACAAACCATTGTGCTCAAACAACCCCTGGAGGAATCGGCCATTTTGGACCTTGAAGCAACCGCTCTTGGCTCAGTTGAAACCCCAATCACTGATCTCTCGGCACCTTTCATTATACCAATTCAATTTTACGAGCGCCAGACAGTGTCGCACACAGCAATGGAAACAAATGTTGTTACTCCTTCTGGGAATTCTTCAATTCCCACAATGGTTTTCACCACAGGAGAGTCATCATCTCCTAACCTACCATCGTCGGTCTGAGCCACCATGGTCTCGATCGCAATTACTTCACATAAAGGTATGAACCCGTCTTTGGCGGCGGCCACAACCCCTTTCACACCTAGTGCGACAAGGCCTCCATTCTCATACGGTATGTCTAGTTCGGGTACAAGTCATGTACTTTCCTACTCCACTTTACAAACTTTGGGTCTGGGGGCAGGCAGCTCTAGCACTCCTCTGTTGGGTCACATGGGGGGCACTCCTGTCCCTTTTAATACTTTTCCTTACGTAGGAGGTCATATCTCTCCTTCGTCCCCTTCACTCGGTGGTTCGCATCAACAACCCACCGAGCAACCTACACACAATAGTTTATTTGGAGCAGGGAGTCAAGGACCACCTTCGCATAGTATGCTGGTAGGTTCGACACTGTTTTCTTGGAATGGAACGTTTGGTAACAACACCTTCTCGTCAGTCGCTTTCCCGACTAGGGGCAACCCCATTTTTGGACAATCTACTCCTGGGCAAGGTACTATTCCTGCATAGGTGGAAAACTTAGCAGGACCTTGGAATTTAGGGCAAGGATCTGTTCCCTCCTCCGAAATGACGATCTGGGGTAACTCTTTCCACAATCAATGGAACCCCAGACAAACGACTATGCCTATCCCTATGGGATCGACATGGGGTAATCCTTCCCAAAGTCCTTCGAACACAATGCATGCCCAACAATCTATGTCCTATTTGGGAAATTAGTCGATGATATCTCCACATATGCAAAATCCTTACACTGGCCAGGGCCATGGTTTCTACCAGAATCCGGGCCAGCAACCAAACTTTTCCTGGAAACCTAGTGCCAGTCAAACTCCAGTACCCTTTTTCCCAGGTTATCAGCAGCAACCCAAACTACCTTTCCTGGAAACTTTACACTTGTCAGATTTGACGAGGTTGTTGAATGACCCCATTTGTCATGATCCTCGTTGGCCTCCTATGCCGACGAAGTTGCCTTTGGACATTCCAAAGTTTGAAGCCAAGCCTAATGAAGATCCAGGAGATCATCTTTGGTGCTCATCTAACTCATTGAAATATGACTCCATACAGTTGTGATTATTTCAACGTACTCTCATTGGGAGTGCCGCAAAATGGTACATTGAGCTCGATCGCTCAAGATACTCTTCTTTTGGAAAATTGGCGATGGATTTCCTTAACCATTTCCAATTACCTATGAGATACAACGTTGGTACAGAGTTGCTCGCTAATTTCGAACAGACAACAGCAGACCATATCTCTGATCACATCTGAGAATGGAGATGCTGGAAGAGTTTAATCAAAGTACCAGTCCCACCAGCATTCTTGCTTTAGTGGTTCCTTAAGTCTTTGGTCCCGCAATTATCCAAATACGTCATGACATCTGGAGTTTTCTCTAAAGAATATGCCATTATGAGGGCTCAACAGTTTGAGCTCATCTATTCTTAGTCCGGTTTATTATACAACATCTTGCTAGATGCGCCACGTTCAATACTGGATAAAACTAGACAGAGAGTTGGACCACATGCCGATGGTATTGTCGGTTCATCACAAACTAAGCCCGCTAAGCAATTGACAAAGACGTTGTAGCAGTTATCCATACAACACACAGCGGCCAGCCAAACTACTGCTTTGGCTGCTCCCCCTACCCAAACATAGGAAGTACACACAATGCAGTCGACTAACCCAAAGGCCACCCAGCAGCCTAAAGGAAAGAAAAAACAACGAAAGAAGGGTAATGGGGATAAAAAACCCAACGATAATGCTGGCGGGGAAAACACTAAAAAACGGAAGGCGAAGTATCCATGCAACTTGTGCGCAGAAGACCACCCGACCCATCTATGTCCTTAACTTGCAAAGGCCCAAAAATTTGTCACACAGCAACAACACGTCGTGTTAACTAATCCATTTCAACATGGACAAAATCTAACTCAAGCCTCTACGAGCACGAAAGGGGGTAGTCAAGGACCCCCTCCATCTTTTAACAACCCCACGAATGTATATATGGTGAAAGGTGATGCTTTTCTATCAACTAGAGCACATGACTATAGTCAACCAAGCACTTTCGAGAAGGGAAAAGAAGTTGAACTCCCATCTCTTCCTCTACAGATTGAGAAGACATTGGGTGAAACAATGACACACATCCCCAAAGGAGTGTTCAAAAGATCTTCTCACAACCCTAATGCAAGGGCTACCCAGAACTACTCTATGGTGGAAGATTTATCACAAACCCCTTGCGCGATGTCTGCTTTGGAAGTCCTCCAAAGTTTCCCTTCCCAGAGGAAAGGTTTGTTAACAGCTTTAGGATCTACCGAGACTTGTAATCTGGGTACAATCATGCTAGATACAACCGACTTAAAACCTCGTCTGCCTTACCACATAGAGTTTCAGATAGTAGTGGCTCATCCCATGAAAAATTTTACAAGGAATATCTTCCGCACCATGGTGGATGAGGGTGCATCGACATGCGTTATCTCATTAGCATGTTGGAAAGCCATCAGCAAGCCCATTTTGTCTCCATCACCTACTCTCCTCACTACCTTCGACGGTCGTTCATTACAACCACATGGTATCATCCCCTCCTTCCTCGTGCAGTTAGGAGGGAAGACTGTGTGCGTCGAGGTAGAAGTAGTCGACGCTCCCCTCGACTATAATCTTTTGTTAGGAAGGAGTTGGACTTATGCTATACAAGTTGTGGTCGCTACATTTTTCTGGGTCTTGTTGTTTCCACACGAGGGTCGGATAGTGACCATAGATCAATTGTCTTTCTCTAGACCTGACCCTTCACTGGGGGCATCCAAAATCCCAATGATTGATAATCCTCAACCAGGTGTTGTTAACGTAGGGGTTGGTTTGTGCCCATATTTGATGGGTACCTTTGATTACCTACCCCCTCAAGGCGATATCAAATTTGTATCCAATCATCATAAGGTTGAGATTTTTCAGGTTTTGTTGTTTTTCACGAATTACTTCGATGACCCATGGATACTTCCTTCCCCATCAGCCATGATGGATGAGACAGGGAACTCGGGTATGTCCATGCCCTTGTCTGCCACTGAAGTCATGTACTCTTTAGTCCAACAAGCTTCAGCTAACACTGATCCAACTCATGCACAAGAGTTAGATCCACTTCTAGAGCCTATTTAGGCTCAGGGTTCTCTCGCCAACATCGATTTGTTAGACTTAGTCTTGCCCTATGACGAAGCAGTAATCAAAGCAATGACTAGTCCGGACAAACCTTGGGAAGATCTTCATCACAGATCATATTTCCTCCCAGAGTTAAGCCGAATCGAAGCAGGAGAATTCACCATGACTATGATAGAAGATCGTTTATGTCATATCAATCTCTTAGCTACACACGAAATTTATGCTGAGGGAAATATGGCAACTATTGTTGAAACTATACTGATCAATATCTCCTGAAACCTTGGCGTCGTGGAGAATGTTTTATTTGGAGCTGACTGCTCCCCCGGAAAGATTCAACTCTATACAGATCTTTTTAAAGAATTCTGCGACGTTTTTGCCTGGTCTTTCGAGGAGATACCCGACATCGACCCACAAAGTGTTGATCATGAGCTACCTTTATTGTTTCTCAAGCTTGCTTTGAGATCCAAAAGCAACATCCAGGGAGACTGCATTTATGCTTTTATATCTCGTCCGGATTAACTGAGAAAAGTAACCATTATGGAGTCTTCTTTAAGCCCTTTTCAGACTCCTTAAAGATGAAAATATTGTTGAGTGACCTTGTCTCTTCACACTCGTTAAATTGGTCCAGAAGAATGTTCCTTAAACGGGTCTTCTTTTAAGCCCTTTTCAGACCCTCTAAACATGAAAATATTGTCGAGCGATCTTGCGGCCTTTCACACTCGTTAAACTGAAATTTGAAGTCATGTTTGTCCAGCAGTAGTTTAACCCTTTTTCGGTCTAGACAGTCAACTGTACGAACAAAGGTATACTCTATGGAACTTCTACTCTTTAGAAGAGTACTCTCAGGTGTAATTTTACCCCTTTTTCAGGCCTGAGGGACTAGACTTACGAAAAAGAAACCCCCACGGAGTCCATAGTTAAGCTCTTTTCAAACTCCCTAAAATTGAAAAGATCGTCAAGTGACCTTGTTCTTTCACACTCGTTAAATTGATCCAGAAGAATATTCCTGACGGAGTCCATAGTTAAGCTTTTTTCAAACTCCTTAAAAGTGAAAAAATGGCCGAGTGATCTTGTCCTTGTCACACTCATTAAAATGGTTTTAAATCGATGACTAATCGGTGCTAGTTTACCCCTTTTTCGAACTGACTAGACTATCTTCGAAAAAGGTACCCCAGTGGAGTCTCCTTTTATGTTTTTTCAGACTCTCTAAATATGAAAAACCATCAAGCTTACCTTCTCTGGACTCATTAAACTTACATCGAAGGACGTTACCATTGTGTGTTTTATCAACCTTATTTTCATACCTTATCCACCAGCTTTGTGACAGTTTTCTTCTGCGTCTTAACACCTTTGGCCGTCGGAGGATTTTTCCCGAGTATCATTTTACTAGAACATCAGTCTTGTCCTTGTTCCTTGAGCTTGTATGTTTGCAATACTCGTTCCTCCATTGTAACGTAATATTCCTTTATTCTTTTTCCACAATTTTTGAAAAGAACAAAAAAATCAAATATACCCCAAAAAGAGGAAGGGAAAAGTATTTTCTTTATTGGAAGCATAATGAGTCGCCCTTGGATAAAGAACATTTGTCTGTTTGTTCATCAGACTATGGGATGTAGTACGACCTTAGGAAGCTTTTCTCGCTATATAGAGTTGTGTCCTTCACTGTTTGGTTATTCTTCCAAACATATGGAGAGTTTGTGTTGCCTCCTGCTTCATAGACTTATGATTAACATACGTGTTGCATGAGTCTCATCACTTGTCGTGCTATTGTCTAAGAGAATTTTGTCACTAAGCCTGAGTCGGCCCCTCTGCAATGTGTCTCTTGTCCACATACCCGGCCATCCTAAACGTCCAATCAAGTCCTTGTTTGAAATCACTGAAGCCTTCAGTCTGATCATCAAGATTATCAAATCCATGACAGATGAGCCGTCAAAGACCTCTGGGTAGTGCAGTCGCACACTCATATTACACTCCTACCTGAGTTTTGGAAGATTTTGAAGTTGTTTCTCGAGCTCTGAAGATCTCATCTCCAGTCATCAGGTCGAATCAGCTTCTGGAAGATGGATACTCTATATGTATATCTTTCTGATTTTGAGATGTAGCTCCGCTGTGTATTGTTCGCGGCTACTCTTTATAGTTATTTGACATGGATCTACAGTGTATTTGATTGGTAGCCATGATTCTATTTTTATCCCAAGCATGGGTATGCCCGCCTCGGTGAGACATTTGTTATTTTGCAGATGGCACCTCCCGGTTCCTGATCCTTGGGATCAATCGTTCGGCACATCAGTAAAGATTGGTAATGTATTTCGGCCATCAGATTCTCTTCTGACCTCACACATTAGGGGGCATATGTTATAACCCTAAATTTCACCAGACATGCTTATCTAGCATCAGACCATCTCATAGCCCTTCTTTGCCAAAAACTACTGAACAACTCTTCTAAAAAGTCCATTTTTTAAAGTCCACGCTAGCTGGCCCACTACAGCCTGCGTGGATCTATAGTGTCCATGCTAGCAGGCCCACTACATCCCGCGTGGACCTTCAGAATCACGAAAAAAGGAAAGTTATCAACGAAACAAAAAGCTATGGGTGATTTAACTGAAACTCACGGCCATGCATGGCCGAGGGTTTGTCCAAATACCTAGCTCCTTCTAGCCTATAAAAGAAGGGGTAGGGTTCCCATTTGGAAAGAGGAAAAATATAGCAAAGAAAATTTGCCCATTTATGTATTCCATTGTCCTAGCCTTTCCTAATGCCAAAGGATATTTAAAGAAAAGCAGTTGAAGGATAGAAGAAGAGGAGCCCAGGATCAAGTTCAAGGAGCGGTGGTCGGTCTCAACTTTTGTAAGTTGACTCATTTTAAGTAATAAAGAGAATGTTTATCCCGTCCCAATTCATGAACTTTTTATGGTTTGATTAGTTTATGTTTGATTTCTAACCCGTTAGTATATAAGTAGTATGCATGCATAGTTGTTGCTCATCTTGAATTATGGTCAGCTTTGGAAGGAGCATTGCGAACAAGTAATCAAGCACAACGGAGGATCGACATCAAACGCCCGTAACGAGGTAGGTTGATCTTTCCATGCATTTACTAAGAAAAGGGGATTTAAATATAGGGATGAAGGTAGAGAGTAATTTCTATTCGGTCATATCTGCATGCAAAGTCTAAACTTTATTTGCTAGTCCGTAGGGTGTTTTTCCCCAACAATAGAAAGCAGGTAAGAAATCATTGACTCCTCAAAGTAGTTTGAAAAGGAAGAGAGCCATCACTCCCAAACCATTAGCAGAACTAGGATCCAGTTAAAAATCCAAAAAAACAAAGAAGAAGCTAGATTTTGATGAAGACATGGAGAAGGTTGCACCACAGAAGACAAATTGTCTAAATTTTCCATATTCAGATTCAGATGAAGAACTAGAAAAAGAAGAATTCAATGTTGATGAAAATATAAAACTTTCCATGGAGCAAACACCAAAGACTGATATGTTCACAAGTCTTGAAAAAGGTGAAACATCTAGTAGCAAAAAGAAGTAGAACAAATCAAAGAAGATTATAAAACTCAAAGAGAAAATAGCACAACAGGAAGTGCTAGAGAGGGTGATAAAGGCCAGATACGAGACTCTAGCAAAGAATTTCGTAGACACCAGTGCAGCCTTGGAAAGATTGGCACTTGAAAGTGTAAAGGAAAAGAAGAAGAAGAAGAGGATCATAAAGGACAATCACAGGCTATGGATATTAGCTAAGCATTTGAAGAAAAAAATCAAAAAGTTGAAGGCCAAAACAGCTACACACCCAGATTTGCATGTTCTTGCAAAGGTTGCTCAAAATTTGCAAGTGGATCAGTACAAATAAATCAAGAAGAAAAATCATTTTTGAATTGTTTATATTTTTTGGCAAACCCAGGCTTTTCAGTGGCATAATCAGCATAACAACACACAGTTAGCCGCCGAAAATCAGGGCTTTCAGCGGCTAACTCGCATTTTTCAAGGCAAAAGAGTCGTTGAAACTGTAGGAAACAGATTTTGAAGATATGGAGCTTGAACAAAGGATATTTTCGGTGATGAATCATAAGGGAATTTCAAACAAATTTCTCCATACATTTTGGCTTCTTGTCTCAGAGTTTTGAGGCATTGAACAAGGTAGATAGGTAGATGATTAGCCTATCATTGTTGAAGATTGCTTACAGTTGTTGAGAAACACACCCAGTTGTTGAGAAACACATCTAGTTGTTGAAGAAAGACATTAGACTTATCGTCATACATCAGGACCTTTATGCAGGCGTCGAAGACTTAGAGGATTGAAGACAAATCGAATTCTAGAAAAGATTAGATCAATACTCTTTACAAGATTGTTATAACAATTTTGTTTTATTAGTATTTCAAATCCAATTTCTCAGGAGATGAAACTGCTTGTAAAGGCTATAAATCCTATCAATTTTACAGATTGAGGGTTCGAATCTGGATAGAGAGACCTTGATGCTATTGTAATAGACTTTCATATATATAATACAAATCACAGTTTCCTTTCATTATTGATGTCAGGTTGAAATTACCTTTCTCTTTCTGTACTTTGATTCAAGTTTGTTTTAACTACTAATGACTGTTATCTCATGTTGTCAGTTCATAAGCTTGATTTAATAAGTAATATACACTGTCTTATTTGACCCATCACATGTGTGTTTTGGTTAATAAGCATAGCTTTCTTCATCCACCAGTTAAGTTACCTATCTGATCATTAATTCTTGAAAGCATTGTCTCGTTTGGTTATATACATTTGATTGTCTTGATACCAATCCAGTAGGTCAATTATCCCATTTGATCCACACATAAATAAATAAAAAATTACACTTTAAGTTACCAGGATTCTTCAAGATACAACCTGAGAAGGACTCCTGGAGAGATAACAACGTTGATACTAAGGGTGAGGGCGAGGATGGTGAGTACCTTTGCACACTTTAATTTACATTGCTAATTTGAGAATAGTATTTTTTTTTTTACAAGTTTGGTTAGTTCCATTTTTGTGTTGGAAGGAGATGGAAATATCGTCTTCTTCTCCCCTTCCCATACTTTTCTCAAACCCTAGTAGTCTCCCTCGTCGAGACACTAAAGGAAGGATGCGAATTTGATGGTTTGGAAACAAGAGTTATCACTAGTTTGGTGTATATATATAAATAACATATTTCTCCCCTCTCACGAGGTAATGTTGTATCATTACTTGGTTCTCCAACTAATGCCATGCCTCCACTTGGAAATTCTAGGAATTTCCATACCAAAAGAGGAGAACCAAGTAGCAACAAAATCCACCTGGTTCTTATTTGAAATCCATGATTTTATACTCTCTCATGGCATTGGAAAGGTTCTTAAAACCTAAATTTCTTCTTAACTAAATATTACAGGGACTTAGATATATTTTCCAATGCTTTATGAACCCAAGTCTTGATGTAAACCACCATGGGTCCCATTGGGACGTCCTATTTCACGCTTAAGGGAAATATTTCATTATGTACTTTGCTTAATTATATGCATTGCTCTTGAATCAATCAATCAATCTGAGAATTCTCAATAACTAAATAACTAAGCTATCAGTTTATCTCATTTTTAGAGAAGTTGGTAAATCATTGATTCAAAGAGTTGGTCAAATAAATAATTTTGGTGTCAAGGACAAAGAATTTGCTCATCAATTCCCATAGATCCATCAACAACTTCAATATTTTTTCAATTTTGGTTGCAATTGTCTCTCTAACCCCCTAAAATAACCCTTGGGCTCATTTTGTTGTGGAAATTATCTTGGGATTGTCTTCAAGTTGTTCATATGGTGTCCTAATGGCCAATGGTTACATAAACAATGGTTTAGGAATCAATGTAGATTCCAAATGTGTTATCCTCCTTTTCAACTTGGTGTTTTCCTCTACTTGCTCCAAATTGGATTGCCTAAGAATACACCCTATGGCATCATGTAAATTAAGGGATCCCTTTGAACCTAATTCTTTTACATCTAACAAGGTATTGATATTTTCCAAAAGATTCTTATTGATATGGACTCTCGTTCCCATCTAGGTTCTAGTCTTCTTAATGACATCCCAATTCCTCATATGCATTTTTTCTTTAAATGTTGGATATTTTAGGGATTTATCAAGGTATAAGATTTCCCTCATTCCTATATAAGTTGGCATAAGTGATGGGTACTAAATTATCCTTGATTATTATCCTTTATTTTCTCCTCTACCTATTATACTTCTTTTCATACCACCATATATATCAAGATTTCTTGAAGGTTAAAAAGATCAACATCAACTTAGAAGAGAATGCAATATCATATGTATCTACTTCTATAGATACTAGACTCTCTCTATGTTTTAAAAGACAACTACTTGACACTACACTTAAATGACAAATTCCAACACTTGATGGTTTTAGGATTCATTTCATATTTGGTTTATCAACTTGAAAGTAAAATTTGATACTTTGCAGCTAGTACCTTGAGTCAAATACAAATATGAAATTAGGAATCATTAACATATATACTAGAATTATGGTTTTGTTGTTTCATATTATTCAAGCAACTAAACTCATAAACTTGTCATTCAAGAAATCACATCAATCTTTTGAATCCTTAGCTCACATCTCAAATACTAAATTAGAATTATATTATTTCCTTTGTTTCCACTTTCCAAGGAAAAACTAAAACCTCTCTTTGTTTTACTTCTTTAGATTCCTAAAAAAACTCCTCCCAACTTGCATATCCCCTATCCTTTATGCTCTATGTAGTCATTTCTTCCTTATTTACATTTAGATTTCCCTTCCACATGGCCATTTGTCCTCATTATTGCTGCCATGAAATTGTCCTTCAGAGACATCACCCTGCAATTCTTCTTGATAGAACTTTATTACATTGGCAAGTGTCACATTATTCCACTTTATTACATTGCATTAATAAGTGCTTCAATATGAGATAATGGAGTTTAATCTTAGAAAAAACTTGGCACCATTCTATTTTTGGGCTCATTTTTTTATGAAAAGTGATGCTATTGTTTTGCCTCTTTCTCTCATCATTGCAATTCACATATCTTCATTATCAGTACCTCTTTTATTGGTTCTTAGTATATTAATGGACTTCTCTCTATCTTGGCCTTTTGGGGATTCTTGGGGACATAGTGATTGTTGTCACTATCCCTTCCCTACTTAAGGAAATTTGTTAACCTTTGTTTTGTAGGAACATAGATTTCTTGGGTACTAATATCACCATGTTTACACCTCTTATGTCTTAGAAAAGTTAAGAATTTCCAGAGAACATAAAAATTTGAAATCCTTATGTGACATTCCTCTTATGAAAAAAACATTTGTATCATATTTTCTTTATTACATTGTTGTTTTTAGTGTTTGATGTGGACACATTTATTCACAACATGTGGGTTCATAATTAAAAAAAAAAACATTTATGAATGAATTACGTGATAAGATATTGGTCAACAAGGTGAAGCCCCTGTGATCCTTATGTGTATTTAAGATGTGTATGGTGGTCTCTATAATCATAAAAGTTTACTATGTTAGAAATGATGACATTTGATTCGATGTTGTATAGGTGTACTAAGTGAACTATGACATTTACATGGTATTTTTAAAATTTGGGTCATTTTACTTCCATTTATCTCTATAATTAGCTCATAATTTTTTTCATTAGTAGTGCACACATAGTAATGAATCAAGAAATTATTTATTTTCTTGAAACTTATTGCTCCTTCCCATAGCCAGTTTTCATCGAAGTTGAAATTCTTACATTTCATTTTCCTCTTGCGTGGTTTAAAGAGTCGAGTCAAAACGCCATCAGTTTCATGACCACTCCTTTAAGTCACAACAACCTAAAATAAAGCGCTAATTAAAATGTATCTAGAAAATTTTCTAGGGCTCTTCAAACCCATCTTAGCTTAGGTGTAGATCTTTGGAATAGGATTGTGAGAATAAATTTTCAAAGTTGCTAAACAAACATAAATCTTTGAGTTAGGGAATGAAATCCAGTTTCTATATCACTGACTTTGGGAAGCCCTTCTAACACAAGGGTCAAGCATGAAGTTTCATTGGGGCCAACAGAGTAATCAACCCTTCTTTGTTGGTCTTGGTGATGACTATCAAATATCCCCCCTCTGCTTTGATATAGTAGGTGGTACCATAGAGGCCATAATCTTTTAGACTTCCTACCCAAGGTGACAGCACAGGGAAGGTGGTGTTTTACATGGGATCGACGTTGGCTAGACTCACTCGGAATCCTTGGAGGGTTGCCCACTACTCGGTGAGGTAACTTGCACCAGGGCATTAGTTTGTTAAGTAGGTTGTCAACGTAACTTTCCCACCTACTGAAACTCATCCCCTTCATGCATTAATCCTACGATGTTGGATTCCATCACCAACTAGTGCTTCTTTGTGAGAAATTTTGTTTGCATGCTTGAATCCTAGATTAATTAGCATGTGCTAGATAATACAAGTGTGAAAGAGTAACACTATGGTAATCAGTATGAGTTTACTGTGATACCAACAGGATACTAGTAATGAAGTAGAACCATTGTACTAATTAGTGTTACAACTTTATATAACAATGCTTATGCATATCCAATTTCATAAACTATTCAAAAATATTGATTAAAGAATAGAGAATTTTAACTGTAATTTTAGAGTAATTTAGTCTTTTGATTTATCTTTTCTTTCAAAGAGTTCTAGTATTAATGAAAAAACATTTGTGTGTTCTTAATGACTAACATTTTTGATAATAGAAACAAATTGTGTGTGTGCTTCACTATAGAAACAACTTTTGTTGTGTATCTATGCACAACATATTTTGTACATGAAATATTTTGTTTGCAAGCTCATAAATGCCCCATCACTAAGTTAAGAGTGGTTAGTTTCTCATGATTCATCACTAAGTTAGTAGAGTGATTTTAGTTCTATGCATTAATGAATCACCACTAAGGTATAGGAGAGTTGTTAGTATGAGACTTGTATTAGAAAGGGACCCCCCTCCTCACTTGTAATTCATTCACCCTACTATCAATATTGTCAAATTTTGTTTCTTAATTTGAGTACCAAGTACATGGATATGTCCTTACTCTTTATTGTAAAGGCACTTTTGGATGCTTTGTTATTGCTTATAAACTATTTATTGAATCTATCCTTTTTTAATAATTGTCTACACAACTTACATGTAATGTTAGTAATCTCCTTGGTGACATTTAAAGTTTCAACAAAATTTTCAAAAGGAGATAAACTCTTCAAGGTAATATCACTACTAAATATTCCTCCTCTATACTCTATACTTTTTCTTTTGCTTTATGGCTTTCAACATTATCTAGGAGTTTCTTCTACTCTCCCACATTGTATTCACATTGGATGTATCTTTTAGTCCCATTGACCTAATTTTGTGGTCATTTGTTGGACATTAACAACATTATATTATCTTATCTACATCTCTAGCAATTATTAACAACTAACCATGGATGCCTTTTCAATTTCAACAATTTGTTTGGGATTGAATCACCCTCTTCCATATTCATTAGAAACACTATTCTTTATTAAAATCATAACCTCTCTATTCTTTGAGTGAAACACTTATTGGCCATTATCATCATCAGAGTTTCTCCTACCCTTTCCTGTGACCAATCCTAACAATCCATTACATTGGAATCCGGTAATCATATGTTGCTTCTAGACATTGAAATTGTGACCATTCGACTTCTTACTAGGGTTCAACTATATATACAAGAAATGGAAGCCACTGACTCTTGAATGGAATGGAAAAAATTGCACATTGTTTTCCTTGGGATTTGTGCCTATCAATGTGTCAATGTCACTTTGCATTGGAATTTGTACTTTTTTGTGCAAGGGCCTATAATGGCTTGCTACATGTCCAAAAAATTACATTCTCTTTTAGAAATCAATTGTCCTTCAGAAAATTCTTCTAAAATAAACTTGTAGCTATCCAAAATTCTTCCCTAATTTGTGTGCCATCATGAAAAGAGATGTGTTGTTGCTCTTGCTTTTCAACATCCTTTCTTGGGCTATTTTCCAATGGTTACTCAATATTGTGGAATTGCTACTTGTGTGCTAGGTAAAACCTTCAACAAAACAATGCTTTTGTCCTCTTTCTAGCTCTGCAATAGGTTAGTTGATGTCCAAGTTGGGGGTTTCCTTTCATGCCAAGTTTGGCCTTGCTTCTGTGCTAATTACAACAGGTGGATGCATGCTTGTAGATTTCTATTCTTATTAAAAGAAATGTGTTAGGTTATGTTTCTTATGCTTAGCATGCATTTGCATGACAGAGGGTGCCTCATTCAACAATTACACATTGACTAATTATCTTGGTTGAGTAATGAGGGTGAATTCACTAGGAGTTACACTCCTATTTCATCTTTGACTCATGGAGGGCACATTACATTAGAGAGGGGTTATATAATATTATTGGAATATAGTATGACACCCTTTGAAGGATGTATTTACACTCCTAATTTTGGCATATGAGCATGGTGCATTAGAAGAGCAGTCACACTACTATTTCTGGACCAGATTTGGCAGCAAACATGCTATAGATTTCTGAAAAAATTATGAAAACAATGAGGTTACACCACTAGAAGGTTATTCTTGGTATGAAACCTCCCCATTCATAGCAGCAAGAAAGTACCCACTTAAGGATTTACACACTATTCTGGGCAGTGGCATGAGGGCTCATTATTAGAGTAGTTGTAGAAATTTCCAAGTTTCAAGCTTTAATGCAACTTCATAAAGTTTACCTATTGCCTAGAGTACTTTTCCAGATATAGTCCTTGAGAATTTACATCCTTAGGGCTGATATGAAATATAATAAAACAATAGCAACAGTAGATGATATTTCACTTCTTAACAACCCTAATCCACTAGGCAATTCAAGATAAAAAAATATCAAGCATATGCCACAAGTTTCACCATTTTAGGGAAATCTTATAATGCACAAACTAGATCTGAAAGTCACTTTATGACAACAATAATTATAGCAGTAAATTATGTCTTATTGTCTTCAATATTAATATTAAACCCTTAATAATTTCAACCTCGGTGGTGGCCTTTGTGCCTATGGTTGGGTGCCCAATATTGGGTGACAATATTGTTATATATTGGGTGGCTCCTATATTAATTAGTGTGTGTTGATTGTTCTCTTTAGTTGGCCTTAGGATTGAGTCTATGTCTAATGGCATCAATTCTAGGGTCTTCCAACTAGCATCGTGTCTTATTACCACCACTTGTTGGCATGTGTTATTTGACTCCAAACATGCCCCTATAATGCCTATATAGTATACCAATAGTAATAGAGAATAATACAAGTGTGAAAGAGTAACACTATGGTAATCATTATGATCTTATTATGATACCAACAAGATACTAGTAATCAAATAGTGTTACAGCTTGATTGACTGGCGGTTTCTTTCATTAATGGTGTTATAGGACGTACAATAAAACATGTATTTTTCATATCTATCTTTATTGAGTGTGGGAATTTCAGGTAGAATAGAGGAAAGTGAGAAATTTGGTAGGTCTAATAGGAGGAGATCAACTAGAGGTGAGAAGATCATAAGAAAATTCCAGAGATGCATGGAATTTTTTCTTGCGAAAGGGGGATCATGTTCTTATAATCATGAGAGCATCGACGACATTGAGGTTCCCTTGAGGTAAAAACATATAGTGAAATGATGGGTACCCAAGGATCTTCCTGAAATAAACACTGATTTTTGTGTAAATGAAAGGATATACCAGATTGCTCCATCATCATTACATGGTTTGGGGATATTTTCCATGGATGGAATAAATGTATGCTACGACGGATTAACTAAATTGATGGAGTACGTTGGACCCGGTTATATCTACAAATATTGGATACGAATAGTTCAATATACAAAAAGTATGTGAAGATATGGCTTGGATGCAAACTATATACAACTAAAAGAAAATGATCAAAATAAAGGAGAAACTGTCTATACTGATGGAAGGCCAAAAACAATAGGGAATATTGCAGGGTTTATAAACAGTACATGACCCGTGACCACAAATAAGCCACCCAATTGCTTATTTGAGAAGCGTGAAGGAAACCATGTATTCATATGTGCAATAAAATCAATAGTTGTAGGGGAAGAGTTATTGATTGATTACAATTTGAATTGAATAGATATAGATGTTGCTATTATGGGGGCAGTATGTATACTAATTTACCCAACATGTAAGCAATGACTCTTATATTTTATGATTTTCATTATGCTCTTTACATTTTTAATCCATTTGGAGAGCTTCATTATGTTTACTCAGTGTGGCCTATATTTGTTATCAATAATAACATTCCTCCTTGGATGTCAATAAAGAGGGAGGATTTCTCATACATTTGAATTTATTTCTCATGATAATTATCATGGTTCTAATTTTATTGTAATGTGGCAGGTTGATCATGGTAAATCAAAAGCGGCCTCAGAACAAGTAAATGAACAACAATTTTTGAATTGCATTTAGTGTGCATTTTATTTCTGTGGCAATCGGTTATTTTATTTGTTTACATAATTGACTTATCATTTATTTTGTTGAATACGTAATCAGTGGGCCATGATGTTGATGATGATTCTTTCGGTGAAATGGATTTGTATGAATCCCCCAACCCTATGGTTTTAATTAAAAAAAAGATCAATAAAGCAAACAAGGAACTAGCTCACTTGTTAGATATTCTAGATCAAAATCTTGAGGTCAAAGAAAGGATCAAATAAGTTATGACAAGGCTTAAGACATATAAGGTAATAACCATAATTTCAAGTGGTTTATTTTATGTCATAAGATTAATTATGAAAGCTTGATTTTTAACTTTTACATTATCTAAACGAAAAAATATATTTTCTTTCTTATATAGAGATTTTTTAATCTTGTTGACCCCGACATGCATGGTGTCAGTAGCAGTGTCACTGCATAGACGCCACAGGGTCTCGACATAGGCCCTCGTAAATTTGTCAGGACACAGTTATTCATATCTCCATCTTCCACACCATTAGGTGGGAGCCACGACATGCACACTGAGGAAGCGGCCACACAGGTAGGCTCTGGAGGTGGTGACAAAGATGAGGCTAATGATTTGACCAAATATATGGTTGATTTTCCTAAAAAAAGACGTGTGACCAGCACAAGGACCCTTAAGGGCACATTTATGGTCAGCAAGGAATGGCTTCCATTAAATCAAGTTAAAGTCCCAGGTAATTTTTGACATTTTAATTGTTTCATGTTCTCTATGTAGACAAATATAAATCATCTAAATTATTGTTTTTAAATTGATAATCATATAATATTTTTGCGTGTAGGGAACAACGATTTTTATAGTTCCTTGGAGAATAAGACGTTGCTCATTTTTGGGCCCACCATATAGGAGAGGTGGAATTCCCAAAATTCCAACCTCAAAAAAGAATTGATGGATTATCTTGAAAGCCTTTTTGGTGTAGACACATTTAATAAGACCTCGATCATCACCGCAGTTGGCCAATATTTAAAATATATGCAATAAAAATACAGGAATCACTTGAAACAAAATGATAGGTACGAGTGTCCTCTGATGATTCTAGAGAGGGAGTGGAAGGCCCTCATTGAGGACACAAAAGAGAATAAATTGACAGATGAAGGAAAAACACCCTCTGGTCCCAAAAGGTAAATTACAATTTCAATTCAATACCTTCAATTTTTTTTAGATGTAAATAAAATTGTGGTATTATTAGCATACTTGAAACTTTTTATGATAGGTTGACTGACATGTCAAAGGAAACAAAAGAAAGTTTTTCCAAATGTGGCCAACACAAGCTAGGCTAGGGCGGCTACTTGAAGTTGCAGTCATGAATTGTAAGTACCCAAAGATATTATTTGTATCACCTTCAAAATTTTAGGTAATTGCAACAAATAACATTAAAAATACATACTCTTATACAATGCAGGGTGATGAATTTGGTACTGAAAACATGGAGGAAGACCTCCAACTTGGTTACAAGTATGGTTATAAAGTTGTATTTGAACACCGAAAAAGCTTGGGATAGTTACCAAGAACCACTTTGCAGGATAAGGTAAATAAAATTCAATCCACACTAACCTTTATTATTAATATAATACAGTCATGTTTGATATTATCGATAAATTTAATGTTTTACAACTTTGTTTTAATCAGGGCAACAACATTGTCAACGAATGCACTAGTATTGGAGAGCAGTGTGTTGATAGAGGTTTGCAACTAGAAGATGGTTCTCCTGTGCAATATAATTCCACTGGGGTGCATCCCCACGATGGTGCTACGACCGATATGGAACATGACAGTAATATGGTTGTATTTTAATCATATACTTAATAATTTTGCAGTTATACATTTTGTACTTCTATTTTTTTTTTACTTATACATTTAAGATTGTCCTTATAAACTTTGTGGTCTCAATGGCATAAAATGTTGTACTTGAGGGTCGTACAGTTGAAGAGGAGCACACAATTTCAACCGTTCCAACGGTGTCGACTAGTACACTAGGTAAATAATGACATTGCAGGTGTTTTTTTTAATATTACTGAACTAGTTCAATGATATTTAAAAACTAGCCATCTAAATTTTATATTTTTTTTTTGTAGGTGATGCCTTATCACAGCGGTCTCCATTACCCCGTGAGTACCCCGCGACTAGGTGTGCTCTATGTGAGAGGACACAATCACAATCAGATTTTGAAGAGCACCAAGAGAACGAAGACATATATTGATGAAATGATAAGGAACTATATAGCTAAGAAAAAGAGGTCATCTAAAAGTACTAAATGATGATGTACATGAATATTTTAATAACTATTTAATATAAAATCTATTTTCTATGAAATACTTTTTTTTACTTGTTGGGTCGCCAAAATGCCATTCTTTTACCAATCTTTTACTTTGGTTTTCACCATATTCCGCTTTCCGACAACCTTACATTAAGACCGTTTTCATGATTACATATGAGTTTAGCCCTATTATTTTACAAAGCATTCATTTTAGTATTTTGAGTGATTTTATGATTAAATATTGGAAAAATAACATGTTTTCACTTATATATAAAAGCGGGATGAGTTCTATGATGTTTACAGGTGCATTCTAATACTCCAACCAAGTCATATGATGGAATAGAATAAAGCCTCTTTTCACATAAATTTTCATTCTCTAGTTTTTAGATGTAAAGTGATTTAGTGTAGTGTATGATGTTATGGAATAGTTGTTAATTTTCTCTTAGGAGAATTGAGCTCACTCCAAATGGATCAAGGAAAAATTTTATTTCATTGTAAATAGTTGTGAATATTGGTATGTATATTTGTTTGTTTTTGTTGTAAATATTTCAATAGATTTATATGTTGGGTATTGGGGAATTGAGAGTGATGTGAAGGGGGGAGGGTCCATAAGATATTCTTCCTTCACGTGGTTGGCCTTGTTCAGTAGAGAATAATTTATTGGAGTCATTTAATCTTGGAGCAAACCTCACTCTATCCAACGGAGCAACAACAAAGTCAATGTTGACTTCGTTGTTGCTACTTCAAATTAAGGGAGGCAGTTTGATCAAATATTATATGCATGGCTCCAATAAATTATTCTCGAAACCAAGAGGATCTCATTCAGGTATGTTCTGACACTCTCATAAAAATGCATCTTAGAGAAAATAATGTGCTACAAATATGACTTGTATTGATTTTGTAGATATTTATGGAGGCTGAATGATTTTGGAAGGTACTTTAAGATCTTTCTTCGTCGATTGAGGGAAGCTCTAGACTAACATAGGGTCATACAGTTGAAGATAAACATGTGGGGGAAACCATTCTAACTGTACTACCAACCAGTTCATCAGATCAAGTGTGATTTCTCCTTTCAGCATAGTTTATATAGCCATCACTTATAGTTATGTTTAATGTTTATGAATTGTTATGTGATTATTTATTAATGCAAGGTTTGTTATGTGATTATTTATTAATGCAAGGTTTTTTATGTGATTATTTATTGAGATATATCATTTGTTTAGTACTTGTCATGTTCTCGCCTTGCATCCAGTAATGGTAGATCTGAGTCCATTTGTATTTAGTAAAATAAACCTTGGCTTCCTATAGGGATTGATGAAGTGTTATTTCATGCATCTACTGCTAGGGGTCCTCCTATAATAAGGCCAAATGAACTGGGAAAAATTTCCGTAAATAATGTTGTTTTACTATGCCTCTTTTTTTCTAGGCATTGCTCCAGATCATGGAGCATGTATTGTTACCATCCATCCTAATATAAAGATCATATTTTGCTATGTTTGTTTCATATTTTTCTTGCCATATACATTCCCATAGTTCATTTTTACCTTTGAGTCATCTCATAGATACAAAAACTTATTAGTGATCTGTTTTGAGCCATAAAATAAAGGACTTTCATTTGACGAACTTCTACAAGTATTCTCAAATTGCTTTATGGATCACTTTAGGCTTATTTATTGGACCTAGTTAAGTGCAAACAACTTGTTGTTCATGTTTTATTACTTTCTTCCCCAAATTTCCAACAATAATAAATAATTGGGTTTTAGGTTTCATGACACCCATCTTCCATTATATAAGGTGTCACGATTTTCAAGGCTAGCAACTAAGATTTTGTGGGGAATAGAAATTGAAGAGGATGAGAGCCCTCTAATGAATGAGAGATTGATAAATCTGTCATGCACATATATTTCAAATATTGAATATTCACTCCAATCATGTGTGGTATTGATACATACATTTGAAGGGAACCTTGTATTCTAATAAACATGGGAAACTATGGAGTGTGCTTGTTTTGATTGATGTCTTGTTAGCATTTGGAACATGATGGATATTAAATTCTAAAAGCATGTTGTTAGCTTGGTTGGATATAGGTTTTGAGGGGAAAGTGGGGGATCAAGTGAAATGGGGATAGTGGCAGAAGGATTCCAAATAGACGAAGAGAGAATGGTTTATTTAGAGGAGGTCAACTCAAGGAACAAGACGCAAGAAAAGGGGAGAATTCTCTAGAAGATTTTGATAGAGTAGTGTTGATGTGTTTTCTTTCTTACCCATCAACCAAATAATTTTGGGCTTCCACTTAAACCTGGATTTCTCCCTTTTTGAACCAATTTTTGAAAACAAAAGAATGTTGGGTGATCCTTGCATGTTGATCATGAAAACCCAGAAAGTGCTTCAACGATACAATTTTCCTCCTTTACGCAAAGTCACCCAAGGATGATAAGTCTTTGTATGAACAAAAAGAGATATAAATGAATCATATCATGGGGACATACACCCTCTCACTGGATATCCCTTTGTCTCAGCTTCATCCATTATTTCATAAAATCGAAATCGAAGGTATTACACTAAAGATATCTCAATTTTAGTCCAAAACGTAAATTTTGGGAGTGGTGTTGAGAGAATTACAAATGTTAAGTTATCAAAAGGATAAGGTAAATTTTATTTGGAGGTGTTCTCCATATGTTTTCCACATCCCACTCTTCCACATTCCTTTGAATTCCCTTACTCTCTCTTGCATTCTATATTCCTCCCTTTCCCACCTCCACATCCTCCCCACTACGCATTTTTTCATCCATGCGGACCTCCTCTATGCTCACTCCCCTCAACCTCCTCTCTACATTCCTATCTCCACTCACCCCTACATCACCCCTATCCCTCTACCTCCACACCCATTTTTCCATGTGATATGCAGAGGTGGCCTCCTCTGTACCTCCACACTTATTTTCCTCTGAATATGTTTTATCTATCCTAAAAAAAAAATCCCCTTCCCCTTGCACACATCCCAAGACATCTTTCAGCAAACCACAAGCTGACACATGGCACATCCAACCAAACCATGACATGTGGATTTATCTTAGTTGGACACTTGGAAAGTATGTTTGGCTAGTGGTGACTGAGCAATGACATGCAAAGGTCACTATGTGGCGACATGGAAACCAAAAATTACACTAAAAACAAGCTATATACGTTTTCTATGGCTCAATCTCTTCTACCACAATCTATACTAATAAGGAAGCACTCTTCTTTATAAAGAGCTCAATCTTCCCTCCCAAAATGCATGTGGGATAATAGGGAAAATTTTAAACAATAACTCAGATTGCACAAGGAAACTAATCAACGATGGTTGAGTCTCCATCTTTCAAAGGCCATATCTTGAGCTCCTGGTGTCGATATTGGGTAAACAAGAGCTCATCGGAAATATAATAAGGTGAAGAACATATTGGTTGCAGTTTTAGGGCTGAATCTTGCAATAATTTTTTGAAAAATTCAAATAACATTTGCGTATGTTTCATGGGCATAAACTTGGATTGGTTTGGAACCTTGACTTCCAGAGCTCATAACTCGATATACATGTATCCAAATTTTGAAAACAAGAGCTCATTAGAAAATAAAAGCATGAAGAATGACCTGAGAATGGTTTTCATGGCTAGAATATCAATTATCAATATCAAAAAATTAAAATGCAATCATGATTGTATATGGAAGCTAGCATTTATTTATTTAGAATAAAAGTTTATTAAATAATATTCATAAAGATCAAAAGCAGGCCCCAATTGGGGGCACGAATTTCTCAGTACACCTTTGACAAGGGACATTTAATAAGGCATTGATTAATTGACCTAGTCATTATTTCATAAAGGGATAAGTAAATGACAAATTGGAAAAGGATCAAAAACCCTAACTTCCAAAGCAAGTGCAAGAGGATGTAGAATTCATTACAAAATATGCATTCAATGACATTAACAGGGTTCACTTCCCAGAGCTCATGCCTTTCCCAATATTTAAATTTTGTCTACTATGACTTTACCTTCCACTTTTCCTTCCCAATTGTTCTTTTCCATTAGGTTTTTCCATGAATGCTCTGCCACAGGAAAATCTAAGACTGATCAGTTGTTTATTTGTTTTCTTTCAGGCAAATAAAATATGTTTTCCCTAACAAAAACCCTCTCTACTAAAGTGTTGTCCCATGCAAATAAAATATGTTTTCCCTAACAAAAACCCCCCACTATGATACCAACAAAACATAAATCCCAACCTAGGGCGCACCACAAAGGGATTATTACATCACAATGCATCATCTACTTAGAAAAAATCTAGAACACTAAAATATATGTAGTACCACCCTTCTAACTCAAAATTAGGAAAAAATACATCAACAAGGGTAATGACATCATCAAAAACATTTCCCCCTAAGTCGTGTCTATTATCACAATATTATATCACCTAAGAACATCACACCAAGGAAACATGTATCACCACACTACATCCACATCATAAGTTAATGAAAAAAAAAGAAAAATCTAACTCCATCCAACCAACAAGTATTCCCCCCATCATACATCCAACATGAGTACCATGTGGAACACCCCATCCTAGTATCAAACCTACATAATGGTATCAACACCCCTCCTAGTAACAAACCAACATCATGATATCAGCACACCTAGTCACTATGATGCTCCATCGAGAAGATAACACATGAAGAAACAAGCACGTGTGTGTCAAGAGATTGATCCATCAAGAAAGACATGAAATTACCACCAAAATCATGATATAAACACCAACCATGACCATCCACCAAGAAGATAAGTGACCAAGATGTCCCCATCAAATGATCAAAAACCAAGGAGAGAAGAATTTATGTGAAGTTGTATATTAGCAAGTCCATAAAGATCTCCAACAGTAAACTCCACCAATGTGATGAAAATCACAATGTGGAACCTCATACAATATGATGTGTAACAATATATAAGGTAAATTTGGGTGTAATTCGAGGGATTCCTCTCACCAAACTATATTTTGGGCAACTAGATAATGGTCACTTTGTTGATGAATACACCTAAGGATTTTCCCTCAGAGTGTACTAAAAGGAAACTTATTGAGCTTCTCAAGCCATTTGGTAAAATTGTGAACACAAAAGTGAAAGTTGGAGCTAATCACAACCAACATTTTGTTGAATTTGTAAGTGTTTCCCTGCTAATAGATTCTCTTTTTGTTTGTATAATTTTTTCTTTACCATGGATTTGAGGCATTCATTGAATTATTAACTTTGTCTAGAATGGCATCTCTCATAAGTCTATTTGGAAACCATGCCTAAAAAAAATTAGAAAAAAAAACCACTCATACATGGACTTCCATGAGGTCATGAAATGAGTTATTTTAATGGGATATAAATATCATTAACATTAATCAAGTGAGAATAATTTTGAGACATGTTTTGCCCCACCGAATGCAGAGTAGTGGTATGCAAACTTGGTGTTACAGAAGAGTACCTCTATGTGGTATTATAATTTTTTCCTAAATTAACCTACCCTCATACATAAACTTGCATAATTGAGTATATGATATGTTGAGACATGACTTCCTTATAAATCCATGATCAATGGTTATGTAACTTTCTCTTAGGAAATGAAAAACTCTCTCTCTCTCTCTCTCTCTCTCT